>CM034002.1:26415642-26435805 GCA_019603395.1 Cyrtorhinus lividipennis | reverse complement strand
GGTTACAAACTCCCAAACATAGCAGACTGATTCGCCGACGTAGGCGGCTGTCACCAGACGATGACATAAGTTATTCACTTTTAAGCGGCAACGATTTGAGCTCAGCCCTTCAAAGATAATACGTGCCGACGAACACAAATAACACGGAAGTGGTAACGAGAGCTTATCGCTTTATTCAGGTTTGTGGGCTTCTTCAAGTCAGCTGCTGCGTCAAACAAATGCCAACAACTCAAAATCCATTGAGTTTGGCTTATATCAATAAAAATCAATAAAATCGTGAAAAAAAAAATTAAAAATTACGCCCTCATCAAGTGATTTTAGAGCGGCGAACTGAAAACGTGTCTGTGATTAAAGGCCAAAATAGAAATAGCCTCGAACAATTTCTATCTAAATCATCCGTTCTAATTCAGATCCGAGGAAATGAACGAGATTGCGATATTGATTGCCATGATTTGCGAAAAATGATAACCCCCATGAAAGAGTCTCCGAAAATCACGAAAATCCACTCAAAATAGGTAATCGATAGACAACCATTTTGACCCATACCACCACTGATGGGCAGCAATCTTGTCTTTATGGATTCAGCGTCCGAAATGTATGATACCTCACATGCCTAGTTCCCAAAAATCCCCAAAATCTCCCTTCAAAAAACTAAATTTTACCCTGAACTCCCCAAAGTTCGTGGTGTCGGGCTAAAAAGTTTTGAGTAACAACCAGAAGCAAAAAGATGTTCCTAAAAAAAATTTCAAATTTTTAGAAAAATGTCCACTACCAAAAATGACGTGGTCAGCAGATAGCGTACAGCAGACAGATATTTTGTTTTTATCTACACATCGGCAAACGCAAACTGTTTAATTTTGGTGCTAATCGTGATAGGTTAACCTCTATCATGGAAGGTTGATTATTCTAGAAATAATGAACCCAAAATCAAATTGTCAATCCGCAGTATCGCGCTACCCGTTTTGAATATGGATATTTGGAAATCTAGGCGTGTGGAGTATCATTTTCCCCATGTTGATGAAATGATACCCGAATCATTTGCCCCGAGAATTTGCCGCGTTTTTTGATTCGAATTTGTATCATTTTCAATAAATTTTGGACGGTAAATCGATTAGAATGAGTTATGGACACCCATTATTTCCCCCCATACTCTTCCTCTATGTAATAATCATAATAAACGAATATATTGACCTCTGGCATGAAAAGATACCTACTAGGTTAGTTAATCAAGGAATAATACCCCTACGCAACGCCCTCCAATTTGCGGCAACCGGTCTTGGGTGTGGATTGACTAAGTCTCAGCTGCTCCAATATAATTTTATCGCGATAGCTGAATATAATTCTAGATGTGGAAGATCAATCGTCGTCCAAACCGTAAAGTTTTTACGAGCAAGATGAAGAATAACAAACCAGCGCTGAACATTTATTTGCGGATTTTTAAACACGCCCGGAATCACGTCCCTTGCAATGGTATTTCTTTAGATCTTCATCGCAATTAAAGGTTTTAATCAGATGGAGAGAGGGACGGTTTTAAAAACGTTGCAAATTCTTACACAGGGGTTGAATATTCCTCGGACCAGGCGCATGGGGACTCATTTCTTCAACATGGGGGGAATGGGGTTAACAGTGGGTGTGGCGGTCCCGGACCCATTCCAATCGATTCAGCGTTCAGAACTTAGTGGAAAATTATACCCCACACACCTAGATTGCAAAAAATCTCAAAAATCCATTCTTCGAAATTCACATTTTGACCTCTACCACATCCAAATTTGATCCGATGGGGGTTGAAAAGTTCGAGGACCAACTAAAGCTGAAAACGGGCCCCTGACCAAAATTTCAGATTTTTAGAAAATTGTCTTCTACCAAAGTCAGCGGACTTTTGCTCATTTCGATGTAGACACCTTGAAACGTCCAGAAAAATTTTTTGGGCCGAATCGGAGAGATTGACTTTTTGCATGAAAATATAGGTTGATTATTCAAGGAATGACCAACCGAAATCCCTTAGAACTAGGGGTACTCCAATGAGCCTTCCCTGAGGTGAGAACATTCAGTGGCAGATTTTTGAAAATATGAGGGTTGAGGGTTTTCCGCGACGAGGACATGACGTGCTCGTGGCTTCGTTTGAAGGCGACAGTTGAATTTTGTAGCGTCAGCTTCCTCAACGGTTGAGCCGCTCATCTTCGAGAGAACGTGTCACAATGTTTAGACTCAAGGTAGAGATGGCAAGTGAATCACGAGAGCAGATTGGTAGTAAGGGTCGTCGAGCGCGCGCGGTCCTCGCAGAATTGTTCAAGTGGAGTAACCCAGCAACGACTACATCCTCATTAGGAGCACCGCCCTTCCCTTCGAACCGCGCCTATCTCATGAGGCCTCACCTCATCATATGGTGGTCAGAGTTTACGAATTGCAAGGTATGAATGGAAGCTCCTGTCGAGACGGAGCGTATAAAAATAGTTGTAAAACCAAGTACGAGCATAAGATTCCAAGTCACCCTCCGCCATGAACCTCCACGGTGGTCTTGCAATCTGCAATCTACAACCGAGGACAGCACGCCCACAAAAACACCCATCGCAACATCCAAGCGAACGGTTGTCATGGAGTGAAGAAACATGATACTCCTATTAGGATTAAAATGCATCTAATGAATGTTGACTGGGGACACGCAGACCAATGCTGCCTCTTGTGAAGACGGCAAAATGAAGGGGCCCAGCGCTGTGGCTGGGGTTTTATAGGGGAAATCTTGGGCTATCGGCCTAATTCGAAACGCTGCAAATTCATTCACACTCATTGGTAAAATAGAAACAGTGGGTGTGGCGGGTCCCGGACTAATTCCAATCGATTCAGCGTCCAAAATTTAGTGAAAATGATACCCCACTCGCCTAGATCGCCCAAAATCTCGAATATCCATTTTTCATAAAACACATTATGACCCCTACCCCGCCCAAATTTGGTCCGATCGGGCTAAAAAGTTTCGAGGACCGTCCTAGACCGGGAACAGACTCCTGACCGAATTTCAGATTCTTAGAAAATTTTCTACTACCAAAAAACGGCGGACGGACATTTGACTTTTGGTTGGTTATTCCTTGAATAATGAACCTATTTTTTCATGCAATAAGTCAATCTCTCCAATTCGGCCAAAAATTTCTGGTGTCTAGATCAATAAACCAAAATGTGTGAGTGGAGGGCACTCACAGTTTTCCCCAAACTTAGCTCTATGTATTAATAAATTATTGTGAATGAATTTTGTCAACTTTTTTATGTATTTTATCTCTTCCAATATGTTCCGGTCTTGAAAATGCGGTCCTTTAGTGTCCTGTTGAAATCGCAACGTGATTGCCAGTATCAAAAGTTGTTGCATTATCCATTATGCAGATGGTAAAAACAACATTGGTAAGGCCGGACTAAAATTTTATTTCGCGGCTCAAATAAAATTGGGGAGGTGGTCAAAAAAGGGACATTTTAAACATTATGATATCCAAATGGACTCACCCAAGGAACTTTCGGTGTCGGATAAGTCGCTAAGCGACGGCACCTTCTGCATAGGTCCTCCGAAGCCCTCATCGATCTGCTCCTGCTTGATGTTGACTTCCTCCAAGCAGAACTGAAAAACGGAAATGATAAACATTAACACATACATGTTCTAAATGATGTTGTACCAATAATGCGGCCACATTTTCGTTCCGATATTGCCAACATTACTTGGCATTTTTCATTTTCATTTTTATTCATTTCCAAATTATTTAAATAAAAAACATGGAGTACAGCAGTTACAAAAACTGGAAATATAATCCCCAATATGGGCTACAGTAGGGGATGAGAAACTGTGCTGGCTGCTGTGCCTATCTCGCCAGTCCAACTATGGAACTTACTAAAACTAAATGCAAATTGAAAAAGAAAAGAAGATACAGTTCAACTATTGCTAAATATAACAATTACTTCTACTGAAAAAAAAGAAACAGAGATTAAACAAGGATCACTAAAAAGAAAGAAAAGACACTAATGATTTAAAAAAATCACTTTTGCTGCTGCTGTAGTACTTGCAGGATGTATTTTCTTACAATAAGAGTGGTGTTTTTACTATTCGCGCTATCGGAATAAATTTTATTTATCAATGCTGCAGGGAAACTGTTAAAGACCGTTACAGCTGCATATTTATGGTACTTGAAACGTGGGGGTGACGTAAATTATCATTATTATCATATTAAATCTTGTCGGGAGGAAATGGGATGGACTTTGCACGTTGCCAACTTTCAATAAGCGTTTAATGAATGCGAAGTCTTGCATTGACGAGAATGGTAAAATCTGTAATTTTTTAAAAAATGGTAGGGAATGATCAATGATCCTTTTTTTTCTTGATTATTTTAACTATCTTCCCCAAATGGGCAGGCAATACACTGGGATAGAATGAACTAGGGCATAGTAAACAATTTTCAGTGATTTTAAATTCAATAATGATCGTGACCGAGAGAATAGATACATATTTTTGCGTTAAATTGTCGCAACCCTAACTGCCTGTTCGCGCTACTTTAATTGCTGATCATAAATTACACCTAAATACCTAAAAGTATCAGTTTTTCAATCGTAATAATGTTGTTACATCTCTGATTACAATCACAGCCATGAAGCCCATACTGAGTTCATAGCAAAAGCAGTATATTTAAATTTCAATGTTGGCATGACGATGTCGTCGAGAGCACTCGCCCACAACACTTGATGTGGTTCGTAAGACTTAGTCTTCCTTTTATTTTACGTTAAATATAAAAAGTATTGCCTGAAAGTATATTGATATCCCTCGCTTCCTTCAAGAAAGCATACTCGATTTTGGTCCTCATTGAAGGATCAAGTTCTGACGGACGACCGGAAAGCCAAGAGGTCACACAGGAAGCTCATCCCAGGTAGTTCAAATTACATGCTCAGGAATGCGTGTATGGAAGGGAATGAAGGCAGCTCACACGGACCACCGGAGACTCAACCGCAAAGATGAGATGAAAACTCGCCAAGGACCAGGAAACGTTTCGAGGCTCTGATAACGGCGACTTGAGAAAATTCGGAGTTACAAAATAATGTACCAACTGAAATTCTCTCTAACTTCTAATATTATAACAATTTTTTCGACATTTTCCTGTTCGTATGACACCGTAATTCGTAAAAATAAACCATTGTTTTCATGAGTGCATAGAAAATGACAAGAAACCCTCTTGTAGAACTTCTTGTCGGAGATACAAACAATCTTCATTGCATCACGAGTTCTCGCCTTATCTTACGTTCATTGAGTAGACGGTATCGCGCGTGACGCTTTCCGATAAAGGAAGGTCAATCCGCCTCTGTGGTACATACAACCGACTACAACTCGTCTAGTAGGCTACGTAGAGCTCCTCGCTAAGAGACTGGTTTTTTCATTACAAATCGCCTTGGAGTATATCCATAATGAGCAACTAATTGGCTCTGATGAATTAAATTTGAAAACAATAAATAAAATGAATCAAACTGTGAATGACACACAACGTTCTCACGTCTATGAGAAAGATAACGACTACAAAATTGAATTCCCCCACTCGATCAAATCTTGTCAAGATTCTGAATAAGACTGATAATCGATGGCGACTTTTGGGCCGAAAGTGATCGAAATCGATTCAACGACCCGACAAAATCGGTTTAGTGGAAAATGAAACCCATTCATCTGGGTCCCCAAACATTTTGGTTACAAGACAGCCATTTTTACCCTCATTTTATGTCTTGGCCAAAACCTGTCTCAATTGATTGAGCATTCAATGGAAAACAATAACACGAATGCCTAGATGACAGGGGAGCTTGTAAAAAACGCTGCAAATTCATGCACAGGGGTTGATTATTCCTCGGACCGGGCGCATGGAGACTTTTTTCTTCAACATGGGGGAAATGGGAAAAACAGTGGGTGTGGCGGGTCCCGTACCTCTCCCAATCGATTCAGGGTCCAAAATTTTGTAGAAAATGATACCCCACACGCCTAGGTACCAGAAACCACGAAAACGCGCATTCGAAATGGGTAAATAGGTACTTATTTTGACCCATGACCTCATCCAGAGGGCGCCAATCATCCCCGGACACATTTTATTGGATTCAGCGTCCAAAATTTAGTGGAAAATAATACTCCACGCGCCTAGATCGCCAAAAATGTCGAAAATATATTTTTCAAAATACACAATTTGACCCCTACCCCGACAAAATTTGGTCTGATTGGGCTGAAAAGTTTCGAGGACCAACTAGAGCCGGAAACTAACCCCTGATCCAAATTTCAGATTTTTAGAAAGTTTTTTTTTTCGTCCATAAAAAAATTTTGGGCCGAATCGGAGAGATTGACATTTTGCATGAAAACATAGGTTGATTATTCAAGGGATAACCAACCAAAGGCGCAAGTAGTATTTTTTATTGTTGTCGGAAATGAGCGCTACTACTGGTGACGATTACTCACCGATTCAAATAACCTGTTAAATAATAACTATTTCCACTAATTGCCCTAATTACGTAACGGCTCGATGAGCAACACTTATATTATCAACACAAAATACCACATTTTGCACGTGCTGGAGCGGATTATTCAACAAGAGCAACATTCACGATAACTCCGTAAATTAGTTCTACAAAGAAAATGTACATGTTGTGTACATAATGCATATTGTTGCCAGGTTATATTACACTTTTAATCAATGGTTTGCGAAATATAGGTATTATGGGAAGACCGGAAATAAATCTGTAGATGTTGAGGTTTCTGTGATATGAATTGATTTTTGCATAAATTTCAAACATTTTCAAATTTAGTATGATTTTAAAAAAATTGTGGATACTTGTTTTGGTTTATTACTTCCTGTATAATCAACCTATGTTCTCATGCCAAACCCATCAGATTAACCCCAACATTTGACAGTTCACGTTAAATATTGTCCAGATCGAAATTATTTCACCTATTTCACAACGGCTTTGAAGAATTTAAGGGAAAATGATACCTCGCATGCCTAGTTCTCAAAAAGTCATTTCTGACACCTAGGCGAGTGGGGTGTCATTTTGCACTAAATTTTGGACGCTGAATTCAATGAGACGGGTCCCGGAACGATTGGTGCCCTCTGGATGAGGCTATGGGTCAAAATGGGTGCCTATTTACCCATTTCGAATGTGTGATTTCGAGATTTCTGTTACCTAGGTGTGTGGGGTATCATTTTCCACTAAATTTTGGACCCTGAATCGATTGGAATGTATCCCGGACCCACCACACCCACTGTTTCCCCCATTTCACCCATGTTAAGAAATGAATCTCCATGCGCCTGGTCCGAGGAATAACCAACCCGTGTGTATGAATTTGCAGCGTTTTTGAAATTCGATTATTGAGAATTTTTGGGGACCTGCCATGTAGGGTATAATTTTCCTCTAAATTTCGGACGCTGAATCTATTGAGATGGGTTTTAGACTGATTGGCATCCATCGAAGGTGGGTATGGTTCAAAATGGGTGCTAACCTACCTATTGGAATGATTCCTCGTTTCTCCGCTCTCACTGTCTTCATCATACTCTTGCTCTATGGAATAATAAAACCTTGTAGATAAATTTGCAGCCATTTTATTTTTTTTCTGGTTTTCTTGATTTGATTTTTGTATCCCCTCCCTTCCTCCACCCTAGAAGTAGTGGTGATTATGCACATATGCCAACAAATGCTCGAAAATTCGAGATGGCTTTTCTTCTCAACAAAATTTTTTTTGAAGAGGGTTGTATTGAGGATTTCCATTTGAGTATTGCAAGCTTACCGGACCAGAGGAACAGAATCACTTGATTTTTGAGTCGATCGGTCAGGACTTGAAGAATGAGCGAGGCCAGCGCGGTTACGTCTTTCATGACGTAGCATAGTACTCCATAGGAAGGCACGATGAATGAAAACATGTGTGGAGGGGCAGAAGTGAACGCTACAGCGGATGCGGTTGAAATTTTAACAAAGCCTCGAGAAAGGGCGGCAAAGAGGCAGTATCAGGTGTCATCGGGAGCCCTGGCCTGCGAGGACCAGCACTGGGCTTGGGAGGAAGTGGTGTGTAGCCGAGGAGATGTGCTTGAGGGACCAACTCTGATGGCACACTTGAAATGGACACGGCCTAGCAACCTCAGCACACCTGTTCGACAAATAGTGTCTACGGTTAGTAAATTGAACGCACCTGTAACGCGTCAGAATCCTCGTACGAAGCGAACACGTCGAACATTTCACCGTCATTCGTCAGCGTCTTTCTCTCGTGGGGACTTGAAAACATCAAATCGAGTGGGCGATCTTCCCTCGGACGAGACGGTTTCGAAATAGTGCACAACTTGACGTCAGCACCGTTCCAAACGATTGAGAGCTCATCTCGCGGGGGGAACGAGAGCAGGCTCCCACTGACATCAACGCTTCTGAATTATCACCACACACTTAAAACTGCGTTTTCTACTTTAATAAAATAAAACACAAAATCGACCACATCTCAATGACAGGTCAACAGCCGACGTTGCAGAAAGCCAATGAAAATAAGAAAATGCCACTGAATTTCTCCCAGTGATGAACTCCCAAGTCATTTGCCATTCGGAATCGCAGTATGAATGCGCACAAATCCATTGATTAACTCATACAATTGGCAAGGTAACCGGGTGGGAATTATCATTTATTATTCACACAGTTCATTCCCACCAGAAGCGATACATAAACGCATCGAACTCCACTCAAGTTCCACCTCACGTAAGAAATCTTCACTTTCGTCTCTTGGTTGGTTATTCCTTGAATAAGCTTATGTTTTCATGCAAAAGGTCAACTTTTCCGATTCGTCCCAAAAAAAATTTCTGGGCGTTTCAAGGTGTCAAGATCAAAAAAGTAAAATGTCCGTACGCCATCCACGCCGACTTTGGTAGTAGAAATTTTTCTAAAAATGTTAAATATGGGTCAGGAGTCTGTCTAGTTGGTCCTCGAAACTTTTCAGCCTGATCGGACCAAATTTGGGTAGGGTGGGGGACAAAATGTGTACTTCGAAAAATAGATTTTCGAGATTTTTGGCGATCTGAGCGTGTGGAGTATCGTTTTCCACTGAATTATGAGCGTTGAATCCAATGAAATTGGTGCCGGAACGATTGGCGCCCTCTGGATGAGGCTATGGGTCAAAATGGGAACCTATTAACCCCATTTCGAATGTGAGTTTTCGAGATTTCTGGTGCCTAGGCGTGTGGGGTATCATTTTCCACTAGATTTTGAACCCTGAATCGATTGGAATTGGTCCGGGACCCGCCACACCCACTGTTCCCCCCTCCCCCCTTTTCTCTTTTTTTTTTCTTTTCTTTAGTTGTAACCCCGACGGAGATTTAGCCGTAGTAAGTCGTTCGGAAGTAAGAGAGACTCAAGCGAATAGCCCTACGTGCTTCATTTAGGGTGTTGTGGCTTAGTTGATTTGTTTGGTCTCGTTTGGCTGAGCGAGAGAAGATCACTCCGACAAAGATGAAGCAGCAAAATAACTTGACATAAAATGAAAAGAACAAAGGAAAACCATGAGAAATATTTACAAATTTCCGATCGAAATGATCCTATAACTTTCAGTCATTCCAACGTCTTATTTTATCGTATCAGATCGAAATAAAAAATAATAAACATTTTAAACTTACATTCACATTTTTACAGATTATATTTATGTACAGGGGTCCGTTTCCGGTTTTTGTTGGCCCTCGACACTTTCCAGCCCAATCGGACCAAATCTGGGAGAAGTAGGGGTCAAAATTGTGTTTTCGAAAAATGGATTTTTCGAGATATTCGGCAATCAAGGAAGTGTGGGGTATCATTTTCGACAAAATTTTGGACGCTGAATCCAATAAAATGCGTCCTCAGAACGATTGGCAACTAGTGGAAGAGGTTATATGTCAAAATGGGTATCCTATCTACCTACTTAGAACGAAGGGTTTTTGAGATTTCTGGTACCTAGGCGTGTGGGGTACCATTTTCCTCTAATTTTGGACGCTGGAATCGATTGGAATAAATCCCCATGCTCCTGGTCCGAGGAATAACCAACCCCTGTGTAAGAATTCGAGGCGTTTTTTGACCTAGACCTCATGGTACGCAAACTACCCTATTTTGGGGCCAATCGAGAAGGTTGACCTCTGACATGAAATCATGTAATATGTTGATTACTCAAGGAATAAGACCGACATTTGCTAGAACCCTACCTTAAACCCCATGCTGCACTTATAACAATCGTCATTTTAAACACCTCAATTAAATGATAATCCAGTTCAAGGAAAAAAAAACGTATCTTGACTTATTTATCTCATTAAAAAAATCCAAATTTCCTCAATTTTTTATTTGTATTTTTAATTTCAACTTTTTGACATATTTTTACTCAGTAGTGACGGCTGTAAAATCCTATCAGCACCATACGTCGTATATCTGGTGACAGATGATAGCCGAAGGGACGGCCCATTACGGGTGGCTCAGCATTTATGGTCTTGTCAAAACACCGTCTTATCTACGGACCTGCTTCGTCCGCACGGCTCCTGTCACGATCGAATGATGATTGTGAAGAAGACGATTTATTGAGGATACTTTACATCAGTGGATTGCGCAGTGTGTTCGTCATTGCTCTTTTGATAGACATTATATAAGACGTTCTCCTTCTTGGCTTTTCGTGGGTAACTTCCACAGGAGATTCGACAATAATAATAACTGAAATTTATTTATTTCGTGCAGAAATCAGTTTGGGGGTTTTCTGACAATGAAGAGGTCGGCTGGTAGGTTGTTTCCTAGGTGCAGCATCTAACTCAAGCCGATGACGCAAACGCTGCGTCATGTCTCAGAAAACATGTCAAAAACTGAAAATCTGGCAAGGTATCGTGGTATCAGCGGAAAGAAACATGCAACTATACCACGTTTGAACAGTGAAATGTAACTGCCTTTACTTTTGATTATTCAAGGAATAACCAACCAAAAGTAAAGTAACTGGGATGCCCCTAGATCAAAAAAGTAAATGTCCTTTCCACCGTCCACCGTCCGCGCCGTTACTGGTAGTACACAATTTTCTACAAATCTGAAATTTTGGTCAGGGACCCGTTTTCGGCTCTAGTTGGTCCTCAAAACTTTTCTACCCGATCGGACCAAATTTGGGCGGGATAGGGGTCAAAATGTGTTTTTTGAAATATCTATTTTCGAGATTTTTGGTGATCTAGGCGAGTGGGGTATCATTTTCCACTCAATTTTGGACGCTGAATCCAAAGAAATTGGTTCCGTAACGATTGGCGCCCTCTGTATGAGGTTATGGTTCAAAATGGGTATCTATCTACCCGTTTTGAATATATGTATTCATGATTTCTGGTACTTAGACGTGTGGGGTATAATTTTCCACTGAATTTTGGACCCTGAATCGGTTGGAATGGGTTTAAAACCCGCCACACCCACTATTTCCCCCATCTTCCCCATGCTGAAGAAATGAGTCTCCATGCACCTAATTCGAGGAATAACCAACCCATGTGAAAGAATTTGCATAATTTTCGATGATTTCAAACTTTAAACTTCCGACTGAGCGCCATTTTGTGTCATTCAGATCGACTATGCAGCTTACGAATTAAACACGTTTTCCACCAATTCATCATTTGTAAAATAAGACGCTGTTACGAATTTGTTTGTTTGTTACGAAGTAATAACTGGAAGGAAGGCACGACCTCATCTCATTACAAAGGAGCCGACTTCGGAGGGAAGGTAACACAAACGTATCGCGGCAGACAATGGTGCTCCACACCGTGCAAACAATTACTCGACCCTCCCGCCCATGTTTGTTAATGACTCACGAATTGGAATTGCACACAAACCCGTTCAGAAACGCCGTCAAACGCCGCCGTCCTGTCTGCTCGTTTCAATTTCTTCTCTGTGACGAGAAATGTGGTTGTTATTGCCGATTTATGCACTTCTTCGATGGGCTCATGGCAAATGTAAAATTAAGAATTCGTACTTTTCTCCCATGATTCATTTATTTACTAGCATCATTGTATAGCACAGTATAATTTCGAAGGCTACTCTAAAGAATTCTAACGGATTTTTGACTAAAAACGTTGGCTAACCTAACCTCTGCCGCCATCACTCACAGCCACCTTATTTGGACCTATATCTTCATAACCCACCTTCTCATTCATGATGTGGATAAAAAAATAAATTCTGATCAGTTCGAAACTTATGTAACACCCTCAAAAGAGGAATCCTAGTTATACAAAAAAATAATAATAAAATAAAATAAAACACATGGAATTTTGACTGCGTTTACATAAGTATATTCCTCATGTTGGAAAATCAGCGCAGTCTTTTTAAAACCTGAGAGATATTCATTTTTCATGCCAACTTCAGGATATATGGTAACTAGGCGGTTTCATAGGTCGCATTCATTTTCCTCACACAACTTGCTGGGTGTAAAGAAGATCACTGAGTCCCTCATCTACACCGGTTTGGTAAACAAACATCTTCGGTCAATCAATCTCACTGACATCATGTCACCGGCAGGCGCATCTCAGTTTCCGATGAAGACATAAAACTCAACCAGGTGACATCGTACTTCCTTTGTTTGTCTCTTTTTTCACCTTAGGTGATAAATTCTGTGACAACGTCCCAAGAATACAATTATAATCCAGTCAAACGCGAGGAGACGTGGCGTGCGCCCCCAAACTGTTTTATATTACGAAGTCGTCGAGGCCGCGACAACCCTCGAAAGAATGGCCATTGAATAAAGATGTAGTTATCATTTAAGATCTCAAGTACAAAGGAGGTCAAAAGTAAGCAAAGGGAGGGCTTGAGGGCAACCATGTTAAAAACGACCGTAAAAAATCGTGGAAGGGGGCCTCCCCCAGAGGATCAGGTCATGGGACCTGCAGGGCAAAAAAAGATCTACTGTCTCAACGTCTAGAAGAAACCAGAGCCTTCTGAGAGGGAAGCACCATTATAACGACGTGAAATAATTATCATCGCTCGAACTTATGACGGCCCCATAGCTCTCTCGTGTTGGTTTCTGTTTGTGGATTTCGGATGGCGACCACGTCCCCGAGGGCCGATAATTGGGAACTGGTGACGAGTAGTCACCAAATCGCACGAGATTGAATAAAATCAGCGTGCAATTTGGCTCATAAGCCGAACTTTCCTGACTCAGGAACCAACCAAGACATGAATGTAGCCTCATAGCACCAATAGGCCACTGGTGAGGACAAAACCACACCTGGAAGGGCCTACAAGTGAAGGCGGAGAGCGAAGAAAAAGCTGTAGAGAGTAGCTGGATGGCAAAGGGAGGTCGATTCTTCCACTGACGCAATGAAAAACAGGCATAGGGAAAAACTTCTTCCTTTCCGTCGTTACAATGCTTCGTGAGGTCAAGCCGCAAGTGCCTATCCCGTATGTGTGGACCACATAACTGGGTGTTCGTAAAACTAAAGACGGAAATTCGTGAACGCTTCAGTTTCGTAAAAGAAATATTGACGAGAATTCATCTCATCCTCCGTAATCAAACCAATAAACGACGTGAAGCGTCGATTTGCAGCTCGAAATCACCTCGTAAGATGCTCCAAAAGTTACCTTCGAACCCTTTTCTACCTCTTTCGTTACTCGTCACTTGAAAAAAAAACCTAAAGCGATATTTTTAACGCTTCCTGTAGGACGGTGTTCCCTTCTGACTAATGAATGGGTGCAAGGGCTTGGAGACAAGTCAAGTTTCATTTCCAGCCCTTCTTTCTTCGGTAACGGATTATTTTTACGCGGGTTGTCGGCATTACGACAGCTTCAGACTCGAGTGCCCGTTGAGGCGATCAACCCTCGAAATAGCTTTTGTTTTATTCTTCGAACGCGTGTCTGACACGATTTCATGAATTGGTTTGATTCGGAAGGAAACTCTGGTGGTTCACACATGTTATACGGTGCCTGGAAGGCTCGGCTGTATTAAAAAAAAAAGTTTTTTTTTTTGTCATCTTCATGTATATGCAAGACGAACTGCTCAGTCAAGCAACAACACGCTTTTTAGAAACTCTCACATTCGCACACATGAAATTCTAACCACTGAGTTTGTTCACCAATAACCAACAATTGGGCTTTTATGGCTTCAAATGCGTAATAATATGCACCAGATCTTTTTCCGGCAAGGAAAAAGCTACGCTTATAGCAAATATTTCAACAATTCTGAGTAATTTTGTGACTCAAGTACAAATAATGAAGTCTGGGGAAAAATTCAATATTACTTTGAACAGTTTAAGGGCTATGGAGGGTGGATTACCCCTGGAGACTAAAAGATGTTGCAATAGGGAAAAACGTGCGAACGTATATTTATAAATAGTGAGGAAATATCAACAGGTCAACGGAAAACTATCGCACTAATTTATTGTCATTTTCTCCAAATCGGGCAGTCTAAACAAGTTTCAAGATGGCCAAACATCCGGTCAGTGGACGAGAGCGGATGTACGACGTCGCATTTAGGTGGCAACTGCTGCACAGCTTCATCATTCTGATAATGTAAAGGTGTGGAAGACGCGCATTGGACGCCCTGACCACGAGAGAGTGAATGGTTCGGTCGAGGGTATTAATGAACCAAGGAATAGTAAGGGAAGGGCCTGTCTGAACGGGGGAACGCGAACTGAATCCGAACACCTTCAACTCTTGTGGGAAGGTTGCCAAGGAATGCATCCGAAGCTTAGCCACACTTCTCCTTTATGGCCGTTCGCTTCGACGAGTACCCACAGCGATAACGCGGCCCGTGAACACGGTAACTAACCGTGAACGAGGATTCAAGAAACGCGTCATTTTGATTCGTCAAACGCAGGGTAATTCGGGACGTAGTCGACCTGCTACCTTGGAGCATGGAATTCCCAAGTCTTCCTCAAGATTCCACAAGTTGAAGGCACTAGGCAAACTTCACGCTTCGATTACACGAAAACATAATTGTACGACTTTTGACTGCATGGAGGCAACGGTTGGTGCTGACCTGACGGTCTCAAATCGAGTTAATAACAACCTGGATCAGTATGCCAGAGATGCCTACCTGGTACATTCGCCACACTCTGCCATGCTCAGCAGGGCCAAGAAAACCCCTTGAAGCAGGCCTCTGGCTTGCACGAAAAGTTAGTAGGTGAATGTGGACTTTCCATTCGTTTGAAAATGGTTATTTCATTTATCATTCATATGTTTTTCTGCAGAAAGTCAATCTCTCCGATTCGACCCGAATCTGTTTTCTGGGCGTTCAAGGTGTCTAGATCAAAATATTTGCTAATTTTGATCCGAAGTACGCCGTCCACGCCGATTTTAGTAGTGGAAAATTTTCTAAATTTTTCACTCAGGGACCCATTTCCGGCTCTAGTTGGTCTTTGAAACTTTTCAGCATGATCGGACCAAATTTGAGCGGGATAAGGGTCAAAATGTGTACCTTGAAAAATGGATTTTCGAAATTATTGGCAATCTAGGCGTGTGGGGTATCATTTTCCACTAAATTTTGGACGCTGAATCCAATGAAATAGGTCCCGGAACGATTGGCGCAATCTGGATGAGGTTATTGGTCAAAATGGGTACCTATTTACCCATTTCGAATGTGTGTTTTCGAGATTTCTGGTACCTAGGCGTGTGGGGTATAATTTTTCACTAAATTATGGACGTTAAATCGATTGGAATGGATCCCGAACTTGCCACACCCACTGTTTCCCCCATTTTCTCCATGTTGAAGACATGAGTCTCCATGCGCCTGGTCCGAGGAATAACCAACCCGTGTGAAAGAATTTGCAGCGTTTTTTACCGTCCAAAAAAGCGGTTGTACTACCTACTTGGGACCAGCGAAGTATATAAATTGACTGCATGAAACCTAGATCACAACCGTATGGATCCGGAAGTTCATAACAGCACCAATGTTGAGCTATTTGAGGAGGAGCCATTCTTGTACAGAAGCATTGACTCTATGTGACACTCGACGGGGTGAAGAAAGCCCCTTGTAGCATCTGGCGTGCAGGAGAAGGCTGGATCTCATCAGTAGCGTATTATTAATGACGCCATGAATTCGTGACGTCAGCAAAGAATAGGTAGCCAATAGGATATAACTCTCATTAGTCAAAAAGAAAAAATTAAATGACTTTTCTTTGTCATTCACATGGATTGGGTTGCCCTCAATGGCTCAAAGCTTGACATCCATGGATTTGGGTGAACATGTGTTTTGGTTGGTTATTCCTTGAATAATCAACCTATGTTTTCATGCAAAAATTCAATCTCTCCGATTCGCCCCAAAAAATTTTTTTTGACGTTCCAGGGTGTCTAGATCAAAATTAGCAAATGTCCGCCCGCCGTCCACGCCGACTTTGGTAGCAGAAAATTTTCTAAAAATCTGAAATTTTGGTCAGGCACCCGTTTCCAGCTCGAAACTTTTCAACCGGATCGGACCAAATTTGGGTGGGGTGGGGGTAAAAATGGGTATCTTTTACCTATTTTGAACATGTGTTTTCGTGTTTTCTTGTACCTAGGCGTGTGGGACACCATTTCCCACTAAATTTTGAGCACTGAATCGATTTGAATGAGTTAGGGACACACAATATCCCCTTATACCCCTGCTTTATAGAATAACTAACCGGAAAGAATTTTTTAAAGATAGTCTAAACTGCCCAAGCAGGTGTATACCTGAGCACGAGTCATTTATGAAAAATCAAATTTGTCGATTTCTATGTAATTGAGAAAGCATCGGGGCACAAAAGTGGTCAACAGCTCCGGTTTTGGCTCGCCAAAAACCACTCGTTTAAATGTGGCTTGCGCATGTAAACTCTCTCTCACCTATCGCCCAGCACGCAGGAAAGTTATGTTCCAACGACTTGTCAGACGCGTTCAACTCCTCGAGGGGTTTCGATGAATGAAAGGCAGGATTTGAATGAAAGTTGCTCGCCAGGGACTTCGCGGGTTCTAGTTTTCTACGTACGGTTGTATAACAACTACCGAGACGCCGATTGGAAGGCATTTTTATGGCCGGTCGTGAATCTGGATACTCCCACTCGTATGAGCTGCGAGGCCCCGCGGGGTGCCGAGGCCGAATTGGAGAAATTGTTCTGTTTCATTGTATCTGACGAGGTGATTATAAATTCGCCGATGGGTCCACCGCAGGGTTCTAAAGACGCTATTCCGAGTATCGGGAATTTCTTCCTGCCCTGGGAATCTCGGTACGAAGTGGGTCATGCACCGGGAACAAGACGATTAGAACGTGAATCGGAAATAGCCGAGAAGGGCAAGCTGAATGTTGCTCGAATCGAGTGCCAAAATTATCATCTTAAAGACAATTCAATTCAAACACGTCAAAAAAAAAAACGAAGGTAATCCTTACACAATCTCAACCATAGAGGAAATCGTGTCTCCTAGATCACCCCCTTCAGTGATACGCGAGATTGAGGTTGATTTTGCTTTCAAATTCGTACAATCCATTTCAAAAAACCATTCAATGCGTGTAGATTCATGCAACAAAACGTATGTTCGGGGGGCAGTATAAAATAAACGCTGCAAATTCTTACACAGGAGTTGGTTATTCTTCGGGCCAGGCGCATGGAGACTCATTTCTTCAACATGGGGAAAATGGGGGAAACAGTGGGTGTGGTGGGTCCGGGATACATTCCAATCGATTCAGGGTCCAAAATTTAGTGGGAAATGATACCCCACACGCCTAGGTACCAGAAATCTCGAAAACACACATTCGAAATGGGTAAATAGGTACCCATTTTGACCAATGACCTCATCCAGATTGCGCCAATCGTTCCGGGACCCGTATCATGGATTCAACGTCCCAAATTTAGTGGAAAATGATACCCCCACACGCCTAGGTACCAGGAATCTTGAAAACACTTATACAAAATGGGTAGGAAGATACCCATTTTGATCCATGACTTGTTCCGGTAGGTGCCAATTGTTCTGGAACCCATTTAATTGGATTCAGCGTTCAATATTTTCCACTCTATTTTCCACTAGACTTTTCGTTTCAGCAGATCGATCGTCACACACCTGAGCATGATCGAAATTGATATTTTGAATAATAAGAGGCTTGATTCGAGTAGGGAATTGCCACGTTGTTTTTACGTTTTTGGGCAGCTAATACACGTAGTGCATTATTTTCAGTGCACATTTGGATAACGAAATGCAATTTCCTCAACGATTAGGTTTTGCTAAAGCAGTTACAGCGTTTTCAAGACATTTTAACTTTTGTTACACGCCAAGAAACCCTGTTCTTTCTTACATTCAGTATCAACCAACGTGAGTTTAACTGCACTAATCAGCACATTTACAGCAGAGTCGAAGGGCTCGAAGGACAGAGATGGCGAGTTCTGTGATGGGACTAGCGGTTCAAGCCGACGATAGTTTCATAAGTCTTTTTCCATCGAAATTGAGATTTCTCCTCAATGAACTGGCAGTTACGGGGAGCCATCGATTGAGACGTAACGGGTTTACACAGACGTCGAGTTTATGAATGGCAACAGGATTGTCGTAAACTTTCAAACGGCCGACAACCTACTTTTCAAGAAGCGGCAGGATGAGGACCCAAACGAGCTTGAAGCACGATTGAATTTCATGAAATCGACAGTGAGACGAAAAAAGTGGTTCTGTTCCCACCCCCACTCCAGGCCCTTCATTGACTACTTTAGAGTAAATTTCATTGACATCGGCGGTTTCTGCAACAACGGGCTTCGGGGTCGGGTTGTGACGCAACTTGGGCTTGAAGCTCGTCCAGAACCCGTGGCCGGTGGTGGGAGGCGGTCGTCCTACGGGCCTGCACACAGACAGGAGGCTTGCTAAACTTGAAAACGGAGTTCCATTCATGAGCCTCTTCGTCCCACTCGTCCGCCCAGCAGACAAATGTCCACATCTGGAGTCCTACCCTCCCCCTCCAGACCATGTCATTGTCCTTGGGTAAGCTTTTTAAATCAAAATTCTCGACAGATTGTACGTCTCATGTCGAGTTCGCCCATCGGCCTGGAAAATGATACGTGGAGGAGATGAGCGATAATTCTCAAGACGAAATTTTGCCTTGAAAAAAAAAAAACTCAACAAACTCTGTTGGTAACCTCTCCAGCCAGCCTATCAGCCACCTACAATGTTATTCCACAGACTTGTTATGCGCAGTCTCGCTAAACATCGATGCAGTTTTTCAGAAACCACCCGACTGAGGCAAGAAATGAAGATGAGAGGGATTGTGAATCATCAACGTGACGCCGCGAAATTCGCAGAAAGGTCTCTAGTAAAATTATCCCCTGTCTATCGTGAGCCAATTGTGAGTAAGACTGCTCTATCAACACCCGTTCAACGCCGTCCTCGGGAAATCCCCTCATGAAAAACGTAGGTGGGGAAATAGAAGAACTGAACCGGCAAAAAGTGGGGGAATCGAAAACGACTAGAGAAAAACTTGGGCGGTCCCCTGCTGTCGCGTTGTTTTTGGAGACCATCCAAACGGACTACCAATCGAAATCGGATTCTTTCGAGGTCGCGGGATTTCGAGAAGCGCAGCCAAAAAGGTTTCAACTCGACTCTTTGTCGACGGTACGAACGATAGGACTCACTTTTCGAAACTTACCGTCTTCCCATCTGCGTTCATTTAATGGGCTGAATTTCATTTATGACTTCACGCCCACTCGCTCCCCTATCGAGCTTTTGTTATGTGTGGGAGATCAATCTCCAGTTATTTGGGCGCCTCATTACGCCTAAATTCACCCTAATCAGTACAGCGTTCAATTTCATTTTGGCTGGTTATTCCTTGAATAATCAACCAATGTTTTCATGCAAAAATCGGCTCAAAATTTTTTTTCTGGACGTTTAAAGGTGTCTAGATGAAAAATAGCAAATACCCGTCCGCCGTCCACGCCGACTTTGGTAGTGGAAAATTTTTTAAAAATCTGAAATTTGAGGTTAGGGGTCTGTTTTTACCCACTTTGAATGTGTGTTTTCGAGATTTCTGGTACCTAGACGGTGTATCATTTTCCACTAAATTTTGTACCCTGAATCGATTTGAATGGGTCCGGGACCCGCCTCACCCACTGTTTCCCCCATTTCCCCATGTTGAAGAAATAAGTCTCCATGCGCTTGGTCCGAGGAATAAACAACCCGTGTGTAAGAATTTGCAGCGTTTTTCTATTTTAAGTTTTGTAAAAATTTTCTCAAATGTTTCACAGTTTTCTCGGCGTT
>CM034002.1:26386575-26415617 GCA_019603395.1 Cyrtorhinus lividipennis | reverse complement strand
GTGCCTTGATTTTGGTGCCTTTGCACGAACTCTATTCACAGTACGTATTTCACATGGACTCAAACAAAAACATGTAGGCTCACCAGTTGCTGATGTCTCAATTTATTTAATCAAACTGTGCTTTTATCTTCGACTGTTATTGGTTAATATTACTGGCCCATTATCAATTCAAGATATAAGTAAAGTGAATGGGCAACAATATCCAACGTATGATGCATGCCTTGCATTCGGCATGCTGGAAGACAACCATGGGAATGCATGCTTGCTGAAGCTCCATTGGACTGTACGGCACTACAATCGACACAAACACGACAAATATGGGAAAATCATAGATTTAGATGTCTACAGGTTATTTATATGGCAGTTTGCCGTGTCAGCTTCGGATCTGCAAGTTTACTTGCCAACATTATTACACTATCGTAACGTTAGTGGGTTACAAGATGAAGTCCTAAACAGAAAAAAAATCGACCTACGACACGGTAGATAAACTCAACAAACGCGGTTTTTCAGTTCACGACTAAGTATCGTGTTCTGGCCATTCAAGAGCGGGCGACCGTGTAAATGTGTAACGTCAGACACGTCCGGAGACCTGGCGACTTGCCTGAACATGCTAAGTAATTGGCTCTGTGGGTTCCCACTATATTATCCTTGTTATAATAAATTATTTTGATCCCTACAATGATTGCTGCTTCTCGACAATGTATTTCGACCTAACTAGACCACCTTTACCGTCCAATTTCTTCAGTCCAACTCTTCTCCTTTGTACGCTACACGCTTCATACAGCGATCATCTACCAGAACTATACTCTTATACTTGTTCTCACATACTATAAATACCTCTCTTTCTTCATTTCATTTTCATTAGCGTCTATCACGTGTGTCCTTTGGAGAGTGGGCAGGAAAACCTAGTTTGGCCGAATAAGAAGACGTGATTCACGAATTATAGGCAAATTATTATTAGAAATTGATAATGTTCTGTTGTAGGTTTTTGTTTTGTTGTATTTCGAAAAATGGATTTTCGAGATTTTTGGCGATCTAGGCGTGTGGGGAATAATTTTCCACTAAATTTTGGGCGCGGAATCCAAAGAAATAAGTCCCGGTTAGCCATTTAAAACCCGTCAAATACTAATGTTCACTCAGTATTGATGCACTGAAGCTAAGAAGGGGCTTAATGAATGTTTAGATAGGGTTGTTTTGTGTGCCACAGATTAGACTTTAGAGATGGGATAAGGCGGGTCCTTGCCGGCGCCGACCTTTGGTGATAGACAAAGTTCCTCATGAAGCCTACTGAAGATAAATTTGGAGGTTTTGTCGACGTCATTGTGCACTAGCATCTCCTCCACACCATTGCTGAATGGTTGATAAGTCTCTAGAATGGGATAGGGCGGGTCCTTGCCGGCGCCGACCTTTGGTGACAGAGAAAAAGTTCCTCATGAGGAGCCTCACTGAAGATAAATGTGGAGGTTTTGTCGACGTCATTGTGCACTAGCATCTCCTCCACACCATCGCTGAATGGTTGATAAGTCTCTAGAGATGGGATAGGGCGGGTCCTAGCCGGCGCCGACCTTTGATGAATAAGACAAAGTTCCTCACGAGTGATAATGTGAGAGTCAGCGGGTCCCTGCCGGCGTCGATGATCAGACGCAGAAACCGATAGTCAGTGAGCCTGGCTCATTCAATAAACGTAAGAGACGAAGTATTTTGCCAGAGAAGGGTTAGCTATCGGTTAGTTAACTCTCCGGGGATCGACAGCGGATAAACAGCTATTTTCACAAAAGAGATTCTTTTCTAAGAGAATTTTTATATTTTGAAGTTGAACTACTCCCAGGCGCCCACTCGGCAATTTATCTTAAAAAACTAATTAGTAAGCGTACAAGTAGACACCTGGCTGAACCACTTTTTTTTAATATCATGGAACGTTGGTCAAATCAGATCAAAAACTCCCTGTGGGGCTTGTATCTGGGCTCCGCCTCGGGTTCTTAATTCAGCTATACTGAACTAAATTACAAGAAAGAAAAAAAAAATAAACCTGATTGGTTAAGGTCGAACCTTTATAATTAAATCATTTGATTGGGAGGCGGTTCTATAGCTCCAGGATGGTTCTTCTTCTTGAGGGGTCCGTCGAATAACTTCTAGATGTCGAGCACAGATACTGTCACTAAGGGCTTAACGCCATAATTACAATAATAATTTAATCAAAGGGTCAAGTAAATTTCAATTGTGATTATTTCCCTTGATTGCTGATCGGCCTCGGCTGATATCACCATAAACATACGTCATGGTCTGCTTCCTGACGGGACCTATAGTAAAATAATCCTTTTATGATAATCAAATTTCGTTTCGTATGATTTAGTAGCCTGTCTGAGGGTTCTTCGAGGGTATCGCTTTAGTTCCATCTAATTTTTCATTTCTTACAAGACGTCTCGGCTTATTGCTTTCGAATGGCCGGCCTACATTCGAGAGGATTACCGCCGAAAAGCCATTAAAATGGTCTGAGAAGTGAAGATTAATTGCCTAGTACTAAAACTGGTTCAGTCGCTGGACATTTTTCCAAAGCAGGTCTCGTTTGAAAATACCAAAGTAGCCAGTGGTACTGGGCTAAATGAAGAGAATTATCTAAACCAATCATTACTCACGACCATTTCTCGTCTATTTACCTTCGTCTGACATGTTCATGTGACTCTTACCGTACCATAATAAGAAAATGAGAGATTACATGGGGTATTCCACCTACACGTGATTCCCGCTGGAGACTCTTTACCCGTTCAGCGATGGTGTGGAGGAGATGCTAGTGCACAATGGCGCCGACAAAACCTCCACATTTATCTTCAGTGAGGCTTTGTCTCCGTCACCAAAGTCGGTGCCGTCAAGGACCCGCCCTATCCATTTTCAGAGACTTATCAACCATTCAGCGATGATGTGGAGGAAATGCTAGAGTACAAACGCGCCGAAAAAACCTATGCATTCATTCAGCGATGAGGTGGAGAAGATGCTTGTGCACAATGACGCCGACAAAACCTCCACATTCATCTATTCATGAGGAACTTTGACTCATTTACCAAAAGTCGGCGCTGGTAAGGACTTCCCGACTCCCATCTTCAGAGACTCTTCAAAATGTCTCTATCGAAAAATGAATTTTCATTTTCAATATTGGCTGATCCAGGCGGTGGGTATAATTTTCCACTAAATTTTGGACGCTGAATCCAATGAACTGGGCCCCGGAATTAATTGGCGTCCACTGAAGGCGGTTATGGGTCCAAATGGGTATCTCTCTACCCATTTCGAATGTATATTTTGAGATTTCTGGTACCTAGGCGTGTGGACTATTATTTTCCACTTTTTTTTACGCTGAATTGATCTGAATGAGTCTTCATTCTGCTTATCCTTATTATGATATGATAGTGATTGCTTTTGCTTCAAAGATGTCACAAGTGAAATTCTGGCCGATAAACCGTTTGATGATATGGGATTTTTCAACTTGGCTAGAATTACTCTTCATCCGGTTAAAGAAACCCCTCACCCACTTGAACATCACGCGACCACCCCAGGTAATGTGCACCCCTCATGGGGATTGAATCATCGAAGGGTAGAAATCATCCCCTACTCACCTCGTCCAGCTTCTCAGTTGATTAATCAGTCGCCCTTTCCCGGCGCTATTTATTACGTGTAATCTCTGTTCACCTAACGTATATGACAATGCCACATTCTGGCGTGAAGAGGCAGTAAACAGTACTGAACGTGGGTACTGAAGTTGTATCTAACGCAAAATTGGTTAGGAAATCTATGATAACAAAAATCGTTCAAACTCAAGTTTCATTTACCGGTTGATTTTTGCCTTCATAAATTTCGCTGATAGCAGATTGCATTCAAATCCCCACTCTTATTCCACACTGCTATATAATCCGCACCCTCAATTATTCTACCGCAGATCTGAAAGAACCACCAATCTAGGTTAGTCACACGAGGGGAGGTGACCTATATATCACTTAGTCTGTTTGTTTATTCAATCGTCGGAATGTAAATGTTCTGTTCTCTTCCGCGACCCTCCAAATGTAGTGTAACATTCACGGGTCACGAGACATCGGAACGAAAGAAGCAACCCTTTCAACAACAAGGCCTTTTATGAGTCAGGAATTTTACGTTTTTATATTCTTTTTTTGTTAGCGCGTTTTTAATTATTTGGGCGTCCGAAAGGGGGCCCAGAGTGCCCCAGACCACCTTAGAAAGACCTCATACATGAAGATGTTTATGTAAATACGACACGAGGCTCGAGACCGCAGGAGCAGTAAATCCACGGGTTTTGACGTGACTCTTTTCATGTTTGGTGGCCGTTTTTCGAAGTCCCTGCTCAAGAATAATTGCTGCCGGAGTTTCCCCTTAGGTGTTTGCATTAACGCAACCACTCGGAGCCTTGGGTGTGAAAGAGGCGACGGGTTTATGTTATTATTCTAACGGATTCTCGATGTGAAGTGACGGGTAAACGTCTTCCTGACGCAGGGCTTGGTTTTTTTTTTTTTTTTTTTTTTTTTTTTTTTTTTTTTTTTTTTCATAATACTGGGTGGAAAACGCTGCAAATTCTTTCACTGGGGTAGGTTATTCCTCGGAGACTTATTCGAATCGATTCAGCGCCCAAGATTTAGTGGAAAATGATACCCCACTCGCCTAGATCGCCGAAAATCCATTTTTCAAAACCACATTTTAACCCCCAACCCCTACGTTCACAAACAGATTCACATGAAGTATAGAGGAGTTCGTGCTAACAGAAGCTAGTGAGGTTTTCCACGGGGGAAGTTGTCTCCGTAACCGCTGAACGACGTTGGCGGGGGTGTGCGAATTCACTTCTCCGGAGACTTATCACAATATTAGCCACGACGCGGAGACTAAGTTCGTGCATAATGACGTTGATAAATGCTAGTGAGGTTTTCCGCGGGGAACTTGGCTCCGTTACCCGCTGGACCACGTTGGCAGGGGCTTGCGAATTCGCTTCCCCGGAGACTTATCACAATATTAGCGACGATGCATAATGACGCCGATATAAGCTAGTGAGGTTTACCACTGGGAACTTGGCTCCGTTCCCCGCTGGACGACGTTGGCAGGGGCGTGCGAATTCACTTCTCCGGAGACTTATCACAATATTAGCGACGATGCATAATGACGCCGATATAAGCTAGTGAGGTTTACCACTGGAAACTTGGCTCCATTCCCCGCTGGAGGACGTTGACGGGGGGTCTGCGAATTCACTTCTCCGGAGACTTATCACATTATTAGCGACGATGCGGAGACTAAGTTCGTGCATAATGACGCCGATAAATGCTAGTGAGGTTTTCCATGGGGGAACTTGGTTCCGTTCCCCGCTGAACGACGTTGGCGGGGGTGTGCGAATTCACTTCACCGGAGACATCACATTATTAGGCGACGATGCGGAGACTATGTTCGTGCATAATGACGCCGATAAAAGCTAGTGAGGTTTTCCACAGGGAACTTGTCTCCGTTATCCGCTGAACGACGTTGGCGGGGGTGTGCGAATTCACTTCTCCGGAGACTTATCACAATATTAGCGACGATGCGGAGACTAAATCCGTTCATAATGACGCCGATAAAAGCTAGTGAGGTTTTCCACAGGGAACTTGGCTCCGTTCCCCGCTGGACGACGTTGGCAGGGGCTTGCAAATTCACTTCTCCGGAGACTTATCACAATATTAGCGACGATGCGGAGACTATGTCCGTGTATAATGACGCCGATAAAAGCTAGTGAGGTTTTCCACAGGGAACTTGCTCCGTTCCCTGCCAGGCGATGTTGGCGGGGGCTTGCGAATTCACTTCTCCGGAGACTTATCACAATATTAGCGACGATGCGGAGACTATGTCCGTGTATAATGACGCCGATAAAAGCTAGTGAGGTTTTCCACAGGGAACTTGGCTCCGTTCCCCGCTGGACGACGTTGGCAGGGGCGTGCGAATTCACTTCTCCGGAGACTTATCACAATATTGGAGACGATTGTGGAGGTCTCCCAGAGGGAACTTGGCTCCGTTCCCCGCTGGACGACGTTGGCAAGGGCTTGCGAATTGACTTCTCCGGAGACTTATCACAGTATTAGCGACGCTCCGGAGACTAAGTGCGTGCATAATGACGCAGATAAAGCTAGTGAGGTTTTCCACAGGGAACTTGGCTCCGTTCCCCGCTGGGCGACAATTGCAGGGGCTTGCAAATTCACTTCTCCGGAGACTTATCACAATATTGGAGACGATGTGGAGGTTTTCAAGGGAAAACATGGCTCCGTTCCCCGCTGAACGACGTTGGCAGGGGCTTGCGCATTCACTTCTCCGGAAACTTATCACAATATTAGCGACGATGCGGAGACTAAATCCGAGCATAATAACGCCGGCCGACGGACGAAGAGGTTATGGGTCAAAATGGGTACCTTTTTTCCAATTTCATGGTTTTTCGAGATTTCTGGTAACTAGGCGTGTGGGGTATCATTTTCCACTAAATCTTGGGCGCTGAATCGATTCGGATGGCCCTAGGACACGCCACACCCACTGTTGTCCCCATTTTAGATATTTTTGACGATTTGTACGTGGGACGTATGGTTTTTCACATTTGAGCGCCAAACCGCTTTAAATTAGTCTCCACGCGTCTGATCCGAGGAATAACCAACGCCAGAGTCTTGGTTTAACTTTATCTTCATCAATAATCATCATAATCATAATAATAAGAGGCAGTAGGAGTCATCTTCCCTCTTCATCCTTTGATGACGCATGTGACGGAGCATGTAAGGGACGGATGGTTAGAACCGAAGTCGATCACTGCAGCCCGAAATCATAAAATGTTATGGTATGGACGGTTAGATCCTCCTCAACGAGAATGGCCCGTGGAAATGTGCACCGCTCGTCGCGAGGTCTCCAGACATTCTTAGAGTAGTGGCCCAACATTTTTCTCGTTTCAAAGCCATTTTATTTTCAGTTCATCCATCAGCGGAACCTTTGAACCCCGAGCACAGGTCTTGGGTTAGATACCTATAACCTGCAACATATCGACCACCCGGGCGCCTTCGGAGGTGCTCGAGTCGTAAAACCGCGATCTTTTGTGCAGGTCCAGAGGTTTCCAACGCGAAAGATGCTGAGTTGCCTCTTCAACTATCGAACCCGGCCTCAACTGACGATTTGGTAGTGGTTTTGCCTTTTTCTTAGCCCGGTTCATTGCTCGTATTGCAGCGGGTGAATTCAAAAGCGACATCACCACGAGCTCTAAGGCAAGGGTTTATCTTTATTGAGGATCCGAGCCATGTAAGGTCAATTAGGCGGAATCTCTCGACAACTGTCACTGGTAGTGAAGCCTACGTCCTGCTCACTTGGTATTCTCCCGATTGATATACGACCGCTTTTAAATACGGTGATTCGGAGCTTCTCGTCGAGTAGTGCACGGTTGAAAAAGCCCATTTTTACTGCTGAGAATGCAATGACCAATTTAATAAAGGCTCCGAGTTTATCGAATAAAATTTGACCCCGTACTGGTTAAAACCTTTTAAAACAACGTGAACTCACTTAGTAACCGTGCAAGTTTGTTCATTACTCTTTGAAACAACTGAATTGAAAAGAGACATGGTCGTCCTCGACACACAAATCTCAGGGTGATTGAGGTAAAATGAGAAGACGGGAAATAGGGTCCGGGGTCCTCACTGCAAATTCTTCCACAGGGGTTGGTTATTCCTCGAAACATAACCATGGAGACTCATTTCAATAGATTTATCGTCCGAAATTTAGTGGAAAATGATACCCCACACGCCTAGGTACCAGAAATCTCAAAAACACATTTAAAATGAGTAGACAGGGACCCATTTTGACCCATAGCCTCACCAAGAGGGCACCAAACGTTCCGGGACCCTTTTCATTGGATTCAGCGTCCAAAATCTAGTGGAAAATGATACCCCACACGCCTAGGTACCAGAAATTTCAAAAACACACGTTCGGAATGGGTAGATAGGCACCCATTTTGACCCATAGCCTCATCCAGGGGGCACCAATCGTTCCGGGACCCATTCCAATCGATTCAGGGTCCAAAATTTAGTGGAAAATGATACCCCACACGCCTAGGTACCAGAAATTTCAAAAAACACACGTTCGGATTGGGTAGATAGGCACCCATTTTGACCCATAGCCCCATCCAGGGGGCACCAATCGTTCCGGGAACCATTCCAATCGTTTCAGGGTCCAAAATTTAGTGGAAAATGATACCTCACACGCCTAGGTACCAGAAATCTCGAAAACACATTCGAAATGGAGTAGATATGCACCCATTTTGACCCATAGCCGCATCCAGGGGGCACCAATCGTTCCGGGATTCGTCTCATTGGATTCAGCGTCCAAAATTTAGTGGAAAATGATACCCCACACGCCTAGGTACCAGAAATCTCAAAAACACACGTTTGGAATGGGTAGATAGGCACCCATTTTGACCCATAGCCTCATCCAGGGGGCGCCAATCGTTCCGGGACCCCACAATTTGGTCAACACATCATTATTCAAAGAATAACCAACCAATAAAAGGGGGGCCCTATCAAGTATTGGGTGATCAATCGGTCCTGAATCTTCATACATCATCCCGGAAATCAATCAATTGCTGGGCCCTGAAACTGAAGTCCTAAGTCCAATTCCTACTTTATGACTTTTACTTGGAAGCTTTGGTTCCAGCCACTTCATCATTTCATCCGTAAGGTTCCTCTCGGATGTGAATTGTACTTTTTCAAATTCTCCACGGCAAATTATTAGGTTGCGCCATAAAGCGACTTACTGACACCATGCCTCATATAATGCTCACAGGCTACTGAAAAGATATGGTCCACTAAGCCATTCTCACGTCCATAGTCACAATAAAAGAGCACGATCTTGAACGCTCCATTGCGCGAATTCCGCTCGAAACGATGTTCTTGTTCACGTTATCGTCCTCATCTTCACTCAAATACGTATTGGATGACTACCCTTCCTAGGAAATGACTCACTGCCGACCACGATCTTGAAAAAACCGATCAAGTTATAATTTTTTTTTTATTTTGATGCGCTCATCTCTCCAAGACCGTAAAAGATTTCTGCACGGAATCTAAAAATAGGACTCTTACCATCTCCATCTGACCCATTCAAGGTTGAACAGTTAATCACGAATGTTTTCCGCGCTTCCATTAGGAATATCCTGTTCAAGCTTAACACTATCAGGTCAGAATGAAATCATGCGAAAATTGATAGAACTAGTTTATTTTCTTAAAAGAGGGGAAAAGCCGGCACGCAATCGTTTTGAGCTGTAAATTGTAGGCAATGACTAGACGAAAGAGATAATTTACAAATCAGGTAAAACCCAAGAATATGGACCGTTGTCGCGTTATCAGCTGATATCGATAGTACGCTCTGTCGATATGCACTATCGATATATACGCGAAATAATATATTTATCCCTGTCGGCCATATTTGTTTTTATAAAAAAGGAAGGAAAATACTAAATTGAAATAAAATAAATAAATCGAAATAAACTTACCTCGTACTTTTGGCGTAAAATGTAAATCAAATAATTATTGGAAGAAGTGAACGTAATGAAAAAAATTGAAATTGACTTGAAATTGAATCTTTTGGAAAATATTAAGCTTCACTAAGGGCGAGTAACTAGAACACGGGTTATCGACGGTTCAGCTGAACCTTGGGTTAACTCCTGACCCGGCTCTTATCAGTGGAGCGTAACTAGAACAAAAGTTAACCCACCGAGGTTAACCCCGGTGGGTTAACTCTTCGCAGTGTTGCGATCAATCTGCTTCCCTGAAGTGATAGCGTACATTGGTGTTGTTGTGTTGGTAGCTCAACTCCTGACGTGACCGGTTACGTTAACGCTAATTTGGAGCAGTGCACCATTTTCGTTATTTCGCTGTAGTGAATGTGATCAGTGCATCAGTCTAATCAAGTTTTGAGATGAACAGGCGAGCCCCAAACTTCTCAGTGGAAGACGAGAGATTGTTGGTGGAAATAGTCGACCAATTTCCAATCCTAAACAGTTTTCAAACTGACGCGGCAACTATAAAAATGAAAGTAAGACTGTTTGTTTTGTTGTTTATGTTATGTTGTTTATGTTATTGACTGTAAATGTTTTGTGTTCTGCAGATGTGTTGTGAAATTGTTCATACAGCAATATTTCAATCACATTCTATTGCGCCTCTACCCTTCAGGGTGGATGCATGGAACATCGTAGAAAAACGCTTCAATGCGCAGTCTGGCTCGGGTACCCCCAGACAAGCCAGCGCCCTCCGAGATAAATACGCTAATATGAAGAAGAGGACCACATTGATTTCGAACGCGCGAAGAGAATTTTTCCCTATGGATGATGACTAATTGATTTGATTGTGGTGATGTAGGCGCAACCACCGTCTGTAATTTGCTTCCATTGGAAGGAGTTTCATCTCGCAAAGAGGCGAAGCTGCGATAACTTGTGAATTCGCCTATTTGCGCGAAACCGCGTCCTGTGAACGTCCAGCCTTCGCCTGGCCGTCGAAGCGTCGGAAGGCTTCAACTTGCCTTGAAATTAAACGAATTAGCGCCTGAGAGAATATAGTTGTGTTAAAAATGCCTATAGCCTTGGGCAGTAACTAGAATCGAGTGCACCCGAGTGGCGATCCCAGTATCAATAAACATGACATAGGTTTAAAGTACGATTACGAAATACGATTCCAAAAATAATTTAATATCCTGGGGACTATCTTGCCGGGAGCGAAATTACTGCAGTGAAACGTATAAAATTGCTTCCCTTCTGGACCAAAAGAGCACACATTTGGTTTTGGCTTGAATCTGCCTGTTTGGAAAACACTAACATTCCAATGACGGTACCTATCTTCTCATCAGTGTCACTAGTACATGTACTTCCTCATTTGAAGGAATTTGAGTAGACTTTATAGAAACATTATTTCATCAACATTTCAGAGATTGTAGACAACGACGCCATAGCCCCTCCTGAAACCGTCGTCGTAAGAACGTCAAGGCCACCTGAAGGGATCTCTTCTACTTCAGGTAACGAAATAATAACTGACTAATTTATTATAAGCTTTTAACCATGTCACGCTGAGTGTCAAACCATCGGGAAATATTCATTCCCTTTTACTAACCATTCCATTTATCGCATTTGTAGGATAATCTATTGGTTTTTGACCCTCTCACTGTACTGATGGTTTGTAAACGGTATTGGCCGAAATTGCAAAGGCCAAATACCAATCCGGATTTAGATGTAAAAACATCGATATCTGTTATTGGTATAATTATTTGATAGCGCATTTCACGTTCAGCAGGCAACGCCTGGGCATCGCACGTGCCTGCAGACTTCCGGTCAGCCCGCTCTGAACAATTGAGAAGTAGGTACTTTCTTTCAAAGATACCTTAAAGATATTTCAACAAAAATCATGTTCTTAACATTCTACTTGTCTACAGCCTGCTTCACCCCCAACAAAAAATGCTCCTTTGAACGCCCTCCAGGAGTTGGGTACAATTTTGGGGATGCCTGAAATCAGATGATTGGAAGCCAGGAGACACAATTCGTTTGAAATATATACCAACATCCGCCGCTGTAAGGAAGTCACCGAGCCTTTTTCACACGGGATTGGCTGAGGGGTGGGCTCAAAGGAAAACATCCGCAAACTTTGGGCCCAGGAAGAATGAAGAAGAAATCAAGGAAACCATTCTATGTCCGAAAGATGAAATGTGTGCTTTGGTACCCAACAAGACCTCTGGGATGGCGCATCGAACCCTCAGAGTTCTAGTTCGGCCCAGAACACTCAAAGGACCAGGCAGAAGCCTGCTGGAGAAGTCGACCCTCGGATCCTGCACTCAACAGCAGCCACCCGAAGTTGAGAAGTAGGTACTTTCTTATTAAATAAAACTTTATAGATGTTTCAACAAAAATCATGTTCTTAACATTCCACTTGTCTTTGACATTCTACTTGGGTTTCCTACTTCAAGGTGTGTAATGATTGTGGTTGCATCACAGTTTTAATTCCTTTTCTCCTCAACAATGTTACAGTACCAAGGAGGACAGACATTAAGGATGTGATCTCCAAGTGGGCAGCGTCAAAAACGGCGGCTGCAGAGTTTGTGTCCAGGCAAACATTGGAGCAAGCAGAGGAGATCTTTGGAAGCGGAAAGAGTGGGAAATGCTGGAAGAGGTGCACTTCCTAGGTCTTAAGACAGAACAGAGGAAGTTGGACAAAGACTAGTTTATGATTAAAAAAACACTTAAACGTAGTTTGTCAAAGAGTTTTAATATTACAATAAAGTTTGATGTTATTGTCTGGAGAAAAACCTTATGAATATAGCTACCACCATAATGAATTTAGCTCGAGCGTTTCCTTCCTGATGCCACCCCACTTCAAAAGTGTCGAAGTAACCCTCATCTATTCTCACTTGCACGGAATTTGAAACAGTGGGGACTTCCTCTCTCATGTTGACAGCAATGTTGAGCAGCACCGCAATTGCAATTATTATTGCCTGCATCTGAAATAGTACAATATTATTATCTGAAAATTGAAACCTTACTTCCTTAAATCCAAAGCTATTTGTGCTGTTTGTCATTTTGACAGCCAGAAAGACGCTCATGGTCATTGTGAAGCATGGCACGCAGTAGTAGTGTTGATGTTTAGGCAGTGAAATGGCAAAATGGTAATGATGTCTTTGGGGGAGAGGGTAGATGCCAACACTTTTCGTTTTATTTCTAGTGTAAATAATAATAATGTTGATAATAAGCATTTATGATTGTATCATAACAACTTGTTTAAACCCCCCTCAAATTTCCACACCTTACACAAGTTCGTATGCTGTTTTCCCCCCTCTTTTTACAATGTTTTGGAGAACATGGGCATGTGGGGTTTGATTTTCATGGAATTTTGGATGCTGAATTGGCTGGAGTAAGTCTCACACCTATCCGAGTTCAGCCAGAAGAAAAAAATCCCATTTTTGAGTGTAGAAATAATAAATGAGTTCATTTTAGTTTGGCAAGTCTTCCTGTTTACTCGTTGGCCTACACACCCACCTACAAACAAATAGTAAACCCATAACTAATCTACTTTGCAGCTTTTTTGTAAAAACCATACTCACTCGTTCAAGGTTTACCCTAAGGCCGTTAGCGAGAATAGGGAAACGCCGCTTCCATACTCCAAATGCTCGTTTTTGGTGTTCCATGTTCTGACGAGGGATTTATTGAACAGGGACTCTGCTTCTGTCGTAGGATTGGGCACTTTTGTGATTAAATTTTTACCTAAAAGAACAAAAAGCAGAGTTAATTTCACTGTTTCGTTGCCCTTTTGGGAGTATTTATCAAAGCACATGGAGCACTGAGGGAATGACACCACTTACTGACTGAGTAAAGTAACTTCACTCACCTCATCACCGTCATCTTTGACACTTGGAGTTGGTCTCCAACGATTCTGAGGAATGAGCCACTTCCATAAAAGCTGAGAGCCATCATTCGTTGGACTTCATGGCTCACAGGCCCCCTGAAAGATACCATATCATCAAATCAAAATAACTATTTGTTGCTAACTATACTAACTGCTGAACTGTAATTATTAAAACATATCCCTCCTTGGATCGTTCAGCGTTTCGTTAGGTACCTACTACGTAAGAATGTGCCTACGAATTTGATTTATAGCCATGAAACGTCGTGTACTTACCGCCTGTCCTCGTTCTGGTGAAGAAGGGGTCGCACAAGATTCAGAACGTATTCAAATCCCCCCTTGCTGAATCGAAAGGCATCGAAGAAGCGCTCATCGCTCCAGCGATCTAAGCTGTCCATCAAATACTGACGCGGTCCCCTTGGACGGTCATTTGAGATCGCCACCAACTCGAGAAAATCTTCGTCGTCCGTCAATTGGTCGAGTAGTTGATCGAGTTGATCCATGATGAAGAAATTACGGATTAACCAACCAATTTCACTTCACAACACAAAATATTTACACACAGCCATGAAATGCCACCAGTGAAATGAAGGTTATTCTCATATTCCCGCTTGTAGATAACACCGTTTAACCTTCCATAATTGAAAACAGCTGACACAAGTCTCTTCCATAAATTGGGAAAATGGCCGACTCGTATTTTCGTTGACATTCCCGAAAGAGGTTAGAATCGATGGGTTACCCAATCAGAACGCTTGACCGGTGGGTTAACTTGCGAGTGACGGCCGGTCAGGGTTAGCCAGCTGATGAGGGGTTAACCTGGTTTCTAGTTACGCTCCATTTCGTGACTCGAGAGTTTAAACCCTAACCCGTGTTCTAGTTACTCGCCCTAAGCCTCTCACTCCCGCCATCTGGCCGATATACATTGGCCACATCCTTGAGAAATTCCCTCATCAGATCATCACTAACACACAAACACTTAAACTTAAACTTGAACAAATGTAAATTCAGAGCAGGACTGGAGATTCCCACAGAAATACGCTCGCAGGAGCAGTGGACACACACAAGGACAGAGGGAAAATATATACCGACTGAAGTGAAGTGACTGAAGATAGCAGGAGACAAAAAGGAGGCAACAACAAAAACTTTCGATTATCGATTATCGACCGTATGCGCGATATCATTGCTATCAGTTGATAACGCGACAACGGTCCATATTCTTGGGTTTAGCCTACAAATCATCATTTTATTCTCAATAAGATTAGGTAGGGCTATAAAAAACGCTGCAAATTCATTCACACGGGTTGATTATTCCTCGGACCAGGCGCCTGGAGACTCATTTCTTCAACACGAGAAAAATGGGGAAAACAGTGGTTGTGGAAATGGGTAGATAGCCCCCCATTTGACCCATAACCTCATCCAGAGGGCACCAATCGTTCCCGACCCATTCCAATCGATTCAGGCTCCGAAATTTAGTGGAAAATGATACCCCACACGCCTAGGTACCAGAAATCTTGAAAATACATGTACAAAATGGGTAAATAGGAACCCATTTTGACCCATAACCTCATACAGACGGTGCCAATCGTCCTGAGACCCATTTCATTGGATTAAGCGTCCAACATTTAGTGGAAAATGATACCCCACACGCCTAGATTGCCAAAAATCTCGAAAATCCATTATTCAAAATACACATTTTGACCCCTACCCCGCCCAAATTTGGTCCAATCGGGCTAAAATGTTTCGTGGACCGACTAGAGCCGGAACTTCACAGCGCACTCCTGGCTTGTAGGTTCTTTTTTTCAATTGTAGGTTCAATTTATTTTTATTTTTTGCAGCATACAGCCTATTTGATATAATTCAGATTTTGATTATGCATACCAATGCTCAAGATTTTTTCTCTCTTAATTTGTTATTTTTGTAAGGGTTTTTCAAGCCACGGATGAAATAATAATAATAATATTTCACTGTCGGTTCATTTTACTTTAACATGTATGTGAGTATCCTTTATTATCGCTCGCTATCGAAAGTTTGATAGAGAGTATCGATAGGATCAGATTGTTAAAAAATGTCTAATGAAAGAAATTCTCCCATTTGAACAAGAAATTCCAACAAGAATGCTATCGATAGTTACATAGTTAATCGACAAGATATCGATGGTACGATCTATCGATAGTTTTCCGCCCCCCAACATTGACAAACAATAATTGAAATTTGTTATTGATGTTCGATAGTGGTCAACATCGATGGTTTGCTACATCGATATTGACTTTGCGATTTCGATGTCAATCGGTTACATCGATGTTTCCAGTTCGATGCCTTATTCCTAGTCAGATCTGTAGAATAAGGCGAATCAATGGGCACCTTCAAATGAACATCCGGAAGAGATGGATGAAATGTCTTCGCCATGTTGTGTATCACGGAGTAGTTATTTTCAGAATCTACGCGCGCTACCCTCATAAACGTTTAACACGAACCTACAGTACAACAAGTATAAAAAATTCAATTCAATTCAATCTACGCATTTATGCTACTTCCAGTTACAAGTTGTTCACCAAGAATTTGATTCTAGTACATTGTGGTTGTTGTTTTGTAGATTGACTTGGCAATGAAGCTTGCATATTCACGATGGTTCATTCCTTTCTGAACATTAAATCTCCTTATCCTCAGGCATATATGAATTTCTACTAAGATCCATTGTAGGAAATGGTTTCTTAATGTTCTACAGTCATTTATAAATTGTTATCACAATCAGATACGTTCGTGGTACGTTGTCGTTTAAGACGAGACAATGGACAAGACTTTTTTGTATTTTTGCATACATCAATATGACTACAATTAGTACTTGTTTGAGAAAACCATTGTCTCGAATTTGAGTTAAAATGTAGCTTGGACGTAGTTAAGAATTTCTTTCTTTTGGTTGGTTATTCCTTGAATAATCAACCTATGTTTTCATGCAAAAAAAAAAAAAATTTCTGGACATTTCAAGGTGTCTAGATCAAATTTAGCAAATGTCCATCCGCCTTCCACGCCGATTTTGGTAGTAGAAAATTTTCTAAAAATCTGCAATTTTGGTCAGGGACCGGCTTCAGTTGATCCTCGAAACTTTTTAGCCCGATTGGACCAAATTTGGGTGGGGTAGGGGTCAAAATGTGTATTTCGAAAAATGGATTTTTGAGATTTTTTTCAATCTAGGTGTGTGGGGTATCATTTTCCACTAACTTTTGGACGCTGAATTCAATGAGACGGGTCCCGAAACGATTGGTGTCTTCTAGATGAGGCAATGGGTCCAAAATGGGTGCATATCTACCCATTTCGGACGTGTTTTCGAGATTTCTGGTACCTAGGCGTGTGGGGTATCAATTTCCACCTAACTTTTGGACCCTGAATCCAATGAGACGGGTCCCAGAACGATTGGTGCCCTCTAGATGAGGCTATGGGTCGATACTAGGTGCCTATCTGCTTTTTAGCCCGATGGACCAAATTTGGGTGGGGTAGGGGTCAAAATGTGTATTTCGAAAAATGGATTTTTGAGATTTTTTTCAATCTAGGCGTGTGGGGGTGTCATTTTCCACTAAATTTTGGACACTGAATCGAACGAATTGGGTCCCAGAACGATTGGCACCAACCGGGAAAGGTTATGGGTTAAAATGGGGTGCCTATCTACCCATTTCGAATGAGTGTTTTTGATATTTCTGGTACCTGGGCGGTGGGGTGTCATTTTCCACTAAATTTTGGGCCCTGAATCGACTGGAATGGGTCCGGGACCCACCACACCCACTGTCTTCCCTATTTTCCCCATGTTGAAGAGAAATTTGACTCCATGCGCCTGGTCCGAGGATCTTTTTACAAGGCATTGAAAATAATTTCGTATGTTATGTTGTGACTGTCGGACTCGGGTTGTCGTTTCATGCTCGGACGATTGTAGGTATGAGCGACCGTGGGCGGTTTCCTCGACTGGTGCTTTCCATTAATTTTTTGCACCCTTCGTCCATCACGTGGTGCAGTTCTTCTCCGCAGTTTTTACTTGCCTCCGAATCACCGTGTATAAGCAGGCACAAGAAACGGGAGATGTTGAATGGGGCCGAGACGATCGTAATGTTTAGGAGAAGAGCGAAATCCTCGGTCGAGACATCCTTCGCACCTTTGCCGGCCCCAAAGAAAGTCCATTGAAGCTTGTGGGAACCCCCCAAGGTACAAGGGAGCCCAAGACTCGGCCCTTCCTCCCGGCGATGAATAATGATCGAAGCTTCTCCCGAGTTTGAGACCAGGTAGACAATCTGTGTCATCTCGTGTCACAGCCCAAGCTTCCCTCTTTCCTTCCAAACAATGGCCAGATACGACATTTATCATCAGATCAACCTTTTGGCCACACCTTATCTTTTTCGGAACAGAGTCAGCTCGAAGAAAAAATAACACCGAAGCATTGTTCATATCAGCCCGTGTAGAGTTGATTGTGAATAAACAATCACGCTCGCCGATACATTACGGTGGCTCTTGTATTTTATGCAACTGAAATCGATTCTTTCCATTGGATGGGGAATGACAGACTGATCAAGATTTGAGGGATGACAGATGAATGTGGCAACTTCGAATGATTAGAAAAGAAAACGGAACCTTCATCACGAACCTACAATATTTTGGCGCCTGTAAAATCTCCATGTCGGACGCAACTGCCATCTCTTCAAAACTCGGCTTCATTTGGTCCACCACCAAAATTCACTGGAAAAGATACTCCACACGACCAGGTCCCCAAACAGCACAGAAAATCATATTAAAAATACAAATTTGCGCCCTATTTCCGGAGTTTCCAGGGAGCCATCTACAGCCGGAAACAAGCCATTCCTTTTTGTGGTTGCTTCGTCCACACCATTTTCGGCAGTAGGAATTTTTTAAATAAATGTAAAATGTACAGAGTAAATACAATATTTCTTATATGACGTTTTGAGCAATAAATTTTACAGAACAAAAAAATTGTTTACTGTTTCTGACACACTGTTGACTGCTGTTCTTGGTACGCAGTGTTGCTTTTCTGCCATTTTCAACTATTCTAGGCGTGTTAACGGCAAAAATAATGTCGCCAAGCCCTCACATTGTTTTCCATCGAGAGGAACAAGAACATTAATATTCCCATGTACGGTAATGTATTGATGGAGGAATTCTCTCTTGGTTCGAGTTGATCTTCATCAGCCCGATCGCCAGGATAAATGGTCTTCCAACACTTATGGGGGACCTAGGCGAGTGGTATACAATTCATTACTGTATTACGGGCGCTATAAAATTGAGGGTTTTGAATCGATAGCCACAAAATTAGGCCAATTATAAGATGAAACAAATACGTATTGGATATTTTTAAGAATACAATTTTTGTGTTTTAATAATGAAGGCACCTGATAATGAATCTCAAAAGCCTAGTTTCACGGGATAGTTTTGTTATTTTATTATATTTATTATTATTTTTTTTACCAGTGAATTAAAGGTGAATAGGTACGGGCTTACGGGCAGAGTCAACCAAAATCGACAGTTGGGTGCATTAACACGTTTGCTGCGGAATTGTTGAGCTCGTTTGAGCAGCTGTGCGGGAGTCTGAAATAGGAACGCGCCGGTGAGTGCGCGGAAAGAAATTCGAAACGAGCTCCCTAACCCAGTGTGGCTCCACGCGCCTGGCGCCGTGAAGTGGATAGAATTTGATTCACTTTTGGGTTAATCAATTACCAATATAGATAATAACAATATAGATAATAGAACGTATTGTGTTTTAACAATAAAGCAATATTTTTTTAGGAATTTCACTTTCTGGTATACTGGAGGAGTGATCTGAAGTGAAGGCTACCTTCACGCGCCAGGCGCGTGAGCCGCACACAAATTGGAACAGAGCTCACGCGCTCTGCTTCTGACTCCGACGGTTACAGTACCTTCAGAAGGTTCAAGCTGGCGTGGGAAGTAGAAATATGTTCCATTTACTTTCTGGTATACTGGAGGAGCGATCTGAAGTGAAGGCTACCTTCACGCGCCAGGAGCGTGCGACGCACAAAGATTGGACAGAGCTCACGCGCTGAGCGCGTGACCCCGTAGCGAACGTGTTTTTGGCATCGTTTAATCTATAATATTCCTGGTTCTAGTATAATATTCGATTGTGAAAAGAAACGTCAGGAATGCACGAAAGTCAAAGCCACTTGATATCGCTCAACTCGTTTCTGACGACCAACGAACGTTACTTCTGCACGGGGCTTCCTAACACCATGTCGTAACCATTCTCACATTGGAAAGCAGGATTTTGATTGTTTAAGCGACTTCGTGAGAAACACTTGTCTCGTAAAAAACTCGCGCCCCCATGGAACCAATTCTAATTTAAATAAAAAAATACTCAATAATAATAAAAAATTCTTACGTACATCAGAATTCACAGAAATCTCACAGTAAATCAGTGGCCTTAGAATAATGAGTATTTACAGCATCGTATGCTTCTCCCATAGGACGATAGACAATAGTACTACAACTAAACGATCCCCTTCTGGCTGCGTAGGTTGGTCTCATCTGGGCGACCATTCGTCCCTTGGGACGCATTCTCACGGTCAAGAGATAGTTGAGTCATGTGATTCGGTCCACCTACTACGACATCCGGCCACGACTCCGACCGCCTCTTTGCTCTAATGGGGCTCTAACGTCTTAATTAATACCTCAGTGATTTGAAAGCCGACTCGAGTGCTGTATTGTTTCTGGGATACCTGTTGTTTTTAGAATGATCCTAGTGAGCGCTGCACGTTTTTGTCCAACGCGAACAGCGATGTGGCTTTCTTTTTGTGATCCAATTAATTGTAATTCACAACTTCGGTTGGGATTTTCCCGATTGATTGAGAATATCAGTCGCCACCGAGAAAACCAAAGATCAAAGTCAGCAAATTATAGAATATGGAAATAGAGAGAGGAATTGAGGGACATCTTACAATTAGGAGCAAAGATTAATTGTGACTCATTCCTGTTCAATACTGTAAGCGAGCTTCGCCTCACGACAGTACGAAAAAGGTCCATTTGTAAGCCTCTCTCCAATTAAAATGTGTTTGAATTTACTATAATTTAATTCGGGTTTCTTCGGAGAATTTGGAAGGGACCTAGCGAGAGGATAAGGGATGTAAGTCCAAGACTTACAACTGAGCAACTAGGGATACCAAGGATGAGCATAAAATACATTGATACAAACTGAATTATAATTAAAAACAAGTACACGTTGCAAAGGAGAATATTCCTCAACCTGGGCTAGAATTGATACAAGACAAAGTAATTCGACAAAGTAAATTAGACAACATGTGGAGCATAAAATACAATTAATACATGATACATGAAATTATGATATACATGAAATACAATTTAATGAGCAAGCGCAACGATACCGGCTGACGAAAACGACGTTGATGTCGAATGAAAACAGGAGGGGGCACGCTGTCCCAAAGGTACACAGCGAGGCTTAATTATCTTATCTCATGGGGAACACAATATTACAGCTTCAGTCGACTTCAGCACAGTAGCAGAGTTCACTTCAGAGCAAGCACAGGACAAAGCCAGGGTGGACTGAGTGAGTTGCACTTGCACGACAGGTTACAAAATATAAATGACTCCGACATGTTGGGCGCCTCGACAACAACTGCCCAGTTGGGCGCCTTGGCAAGGAGTGGAGTGCGTGCTGGAGCTCTCCAAATGCAATGTCCGGGCAGGAGCTGCGCGCGCATCCTGGCGCATGCTCCCTTCCTTCTGGTCTTCTGGAGGCAGCAAGCCTGGGGGCTTACACATTCTTGGTGCCGTGTTGTTTTTGAATTGGGGTTTTAAAGTAGTGAGTGTGGACACTAATAAGAAATGCTGCAAATTCATACACAAGGGTTGGTAATTCCTCGGACCAGGCGCGTGGAGGCTCATTCCGATCGATTCAGCGTCCAAAAATTAATGGAAAACGATACCCCACTCGCCTAAATCGTCAAAAATATCGAAAATAGAAGGGGATAAAAGTGAGTGTGGCGTGTCCCGGACTAATTCCAATCGATTCAGGATCCAAAATTTAACCCCACACGCGTAGATACCAGAAATCTGGGAAACACACATTCGAAATGGGTAAATAGGCACCCATTATGGCCCATAGCCTCATCCAGAGGGCACCAATCGTTCCAGGACCCATCTTATTGGATTCAGCGTCCAGAATTTAGTGGAAAATGATACCCCACACCCCTAGGTACCGGAAATCTTGAAAAGACATACAAAATGGGTAAATAGATACCCATTTGACCCATAACTTCTTCCGGTGGTCGCCAATCGTTCTGGGACCCATTGTATCTGATTCAGCGTCCAAAATTTAGTAGAAAATTATTCCTCACAAGCCTAAATCACCAAAAATCTCAAAAATCCATTTTTCTAAATTCACATTTTGACCCGTCCCCTCCCAAATTTGGTCCGATCGGTTTAAAACGTTTCGATGATCAACTAGATCCGGGAAAGGGTCCCTGACCAAAATTTCAGATTTCTAGAAAATTTTCTACTACCAAAATCGGCGTGGACGGCGGACGGACATCTGCTAATTTTGATCTAGACACTTGAATGAATGAATTATTTATTTATTTATTCCATCGTAAATCACATTACATGAGTGACCGAAAACTACCCATACATTGGAATACACCCCAAGCCATAGAGAAAGCTCTGTGCGGCTTGGGGGAGTTGCGTACATAGTTTTTATTTCATTAATTTTAATTCATAAAATTATATTATTTACATATATAACACACATATAGGTACGATAAACATAAGTAAGTAATTTATTTGGTTATAGATAGGTAGGAACAATTTGGTAATTTTTTTTTTTTTTTAAATAAATGACAAAATTTTTAATTTTTTTTTTTTTTAATAAATAGAGAGGAACATTAGTTTACATAGATGCTTGACAGTAGGGCTTGACTGCAATCTGGACCAAGAGATATTACCCAAGAGAATATTCGTTTTTTAAAGTTTGATCTCGAAAATTCTGAGGGTGTTTGCAGATCTGGTGGAAGCGAACGGATCAAATAAGCCATGCTATAGTAAATGTGCTTTGATGTGCTCCATAACCTGGATTTTGGAGCAGGTACAACGGCTTGAGAGGTTAGTCTGAATTCGTAGGATAGAGATTTTTGTATGCTAAACTGACCGGGATGCTTGTGATAAAAGATAAGCGATGACCTGATGTACAGCTGGTTAATTGTGAAAACACGGGCCACATTGAAAAGATCGACAGTGGGAAATCGTCTTGGTTTTTTCAACAGAACTTTAATAACTTTGATACTTCCAGAAAACGTCCAGAAACAACAATTTTGGGCCGAAGCGGAGAGATTGACTTTTTGCATGAAAACATAGGTTGATTATTGAAGGAATAACCAAACAAAAACTGATTTTGGATAACCATTTTTGACGCCCGATCACCAATGCGATTATAGGTAATATAAAACCAATTCAATCCAATTACGACATCAAAGAGAAACTTGTACGAATTTATTAACCGTTAATAGTTCACAGGCAGTTATACCGTTTTGGTATTGAGCTTCACCAACCCCTTATTGACCTTTGATTCGTTATTCACGATTAAATGACGTAATAGAAGTAAAATCCGTTGATTTCAAAGATACGCATCCTGTACGGAAATTCAGGAAATCGGTCGATGATTTAAGCAGATCCGAAGATAACCGATTTTTTACAGGATATTAGAGAGCTTTTAGACTGATAATGTCAGAGCGTGAGAAACTCGTAACTCATGAAGGAGTCCGGAGATGGGCGTGCTGTGGGGAAGAAGCACGTGTTTACTAATAATACAAATTAACGTAAGTATCTTGGTGGAAGATGCGTGTGTATTGAGTATTACTCGGCCCGGGTCGAGCTTTTTTTCTTTTTGCTTTGGATAAAATATGGAAAGGGTGAAGTGAATGGGTTATAATGTGTAGAAAGTACAAGACGCGGAGGAGATGGGTTTTGGTGTGTCTATGCTCTATGCCATGTGACTGGAACTTGTTGGAACCATATTTTCGGTACCATCTATCTGAATGGGGTACATAAACATAGTCAAAAGTCGACTTTTCTGTGAGATCATTTTCGAGTGCGTGTAATATGAGTATTAAACTGATTAGAACTAAAGAAATTAGCGTTTGAGCTCTAGTCTGCCTTGATTCCCTAGTTTGGCGGACTTTTGTGCGGACTACCTCTCCCAAATTTGGTCCGATCGGATTGAAAAGTTTCGAGGACTAAACTAGAACCGGAAACGGGTCCCTAACCAAAAATTCCAGAATTTTAGAAAATTTTCTACTACCCAAGTCGAGGTGGACGGCGGACGGACATTAGCTGGGCGTCTCCAAATGGACGGCACACGTACAGAATCTGGCCAAACATCCGCACACGCCTTTCTCAGCGCTATGTGGATGTTGACCACTACGTCTCGCTTGCCACTGGCCATGGCGACTTCAACGCCAAGCTCCATGGCATGAGACTGAAGCCCTCCCCCCTCTGTGAGTGCGGCGAGCTCGAGACGGCGGACCATGCCTACCTCCAGTGCCCAAAGCACGAAACCGCGCGTAGGCGATGGCTGGCAGTGCTGGGTCTGGCCGCAGACGAAGAGAGCCCATGGCAGGCGGCGTGTCAATCTAGAAACAATGCAGAAGGCACAAAAAAAGTTTGCCCATCAAGTCATGGCTGCAAAAGGATGGCCCACACGCCAATCACGCCATGAAGCCCCTCCTGGTCCCAACCGTGCTACCTCCGCGAGGTCCGTTCCGGGCACTGCTGAATAGCAGTGGCGAAACGCACGGCAGGAGAGTAGGCGCAACCATCAGTAAGCAAACCCCGGTAAAGCTGCGAGGCGTAGGAACGGGAAGAATGAAAAGACCTGATGGACGGACATTAGCTAATTGTGGTCTAGAAACTTTGAAACGTTCAGAAACAACAATTTTGGGCCGAGAGATTGACTTTTTGCATGAAAACTTTGGTTGATAATTCCTTGAATAATCAACCAAAATGGGTATGAGCAAGGGATACCAGAGAAAAGAAAATTGTCCTGTGATTACGTTTTTTAGTTTCGTCGACGCTGCACTGCTATTGCTGAGATCGTACTCATTATTATTCTCATTACGCCCATTGCTCATAATTATACTTCGTGGCCAAGATGATTGAAAAGAAAACAGCAAACAAACCGCCTGAACCTCACACGATCATATCCACTGGTGAAACAGCGTGGAGGCCACAACCTCTTAGTGAAGAGGGGAAGTGCGATCCTGGTCGCCAGTCCTCTTCTGCTTCTATATCTTCTTTCATTGCCGTTCTTGATCTGCAGGCTGCCTGTTTGCTGGCTCGTCTTCTACACTTCTTCTGCAGTCTCTAGCACCAGCTCTGGGTTCTGCATCAGTTTCTTTCCAATAAGGTCTTCCATGGCAATAGCTCTGTCCACTGTAGAATGTCTTCATCAGGGCTCTGCTGGGAGCCTGGGACACTTCAACTTTGAAGCCCTTGTCCAAATGAATCACCTGATCACTCTGCCATTGGCAAAACTAGTCCAGGATTGGCTTTTGGAAGTGTCCTGCTTGCTCTTGGCTCTGCCAGGTCAAGCTTATTCTCGCAACTCGCGTAAATGTGAGGAGATAGAGACGACTACGGGCTTACCTTCTGTATGAGCTATTCCATGTGCCCCCGTATCTATTGCTGCCTCAATATTCACTCAAGATAGCTGTCGTCGTTCTCAAATTAATCACGAGATGGGCTCTGTCCTCAGGATGGTTTTTGTGCATGGATGGGGTGCAACTGCATCGAAGACCGCATCTGTACCCACTGTTCACATCCGTAAGCCGCTCCTATCTGGTGAAAGGACTCCTCTAATGGTTGCTCCCTCGTGTGCATGAACAACTGAGGTTTCATCTAATCCATGTTCATCAATCTGCTCAACAACCCCCAACGCCCGTCACTTCCCAACGTCCCTAAAAAATTGTTGACATAAACTATCATCCATAAATTTGGGACAACCTACCAGGTCCAACGCTGTTCAGCATAATTATCCTCTCATGCAACATCGCATTCTGTTCTTCCTTCTCCTTTGTTTCCTCAAACAGGTTAGTTTACTCAAACAACCCGATTGGACCAAATTTGGGTGAGGTAGGGGTCAACAAAAAATCTCAAAAATCAATTTTTTCGAAATATACACATTGACCCCTTACCCACCCAAATTTGGTCCGATCGGGCTGAAAAGTTTTAAGGACCAACTAGAGCCGAAAACGGGTCCCTGACCAAAATTTCAGATTTTTAGAAAATTGTCTACTACCAAAGTCGGCGTAGACGGTGGACAGTCATTCTGGAGCAGGTGTCTGATGTACAGGTCCCTCTTTGAGACGGTGGCTCTGTATGCATGCCCAGCATGGGCCAGGTACGTGAAAAGCAAGGATCGTAAAAGGCTGCTCACGTCACAGCGAAGCGCCCTCCTCATGGTCAGCCAACGTGGCAGATCAGCCATGGCAGAGAGAGCATGATACCTGGATGTACAACTGAGGCTGCGATCTCTGAGTGGAGCCTAGACAGGTGGCAGAAACGATGGGACACGTCTCCAAATGGACGGCACAGTACAGAATCTGGCCAAACATCCGCACACGCCTGTTCAGCGCTTGTGGATGTTGACCACTACGTCTCGCAGTTTGCCACCGGCCATGGCGACTTCAACGCCAAGCTCCATGGCATGAGACTGAAGCCCTCCCCCCTCTGTGAGTGCGGCGAGCTCGAGACGGCGGAACATGTCTACCTCCAGTGCCCAAAGCACGAAACCGCGCGTAGGCGATAGCTGGCAGTGCTGGGCCTGGCCGCAGACGAAGAGAGCACATGGCAGGCTGCGTTTCAATCTAGAAACAATGCAGAAGGCACAAAAGTTTGCCCATCATGTCATGACTGCAAAAGGATGGCCCACACGCCAAGAAGCCCCTCCTGGTCCCAACCGTGCTACCTCCGCGAGGTCCGTTCCGGGAACTGCTGAATAGCAGTGGCGAAACGCACGGCAGGAGAGAAGGCGCAACCATCAGTCAGCGAGCAAGCCCCGGTAAAGCCGCGAGGCGTAGGAACGGGAAGAATGAAAATACCTGATGGACAGACATTTGCGGTGCCCTCTGGATGAGGCTATGGGTCAAAATGAATACCTATCTACCTATTTTGAATGTGTTTTCCAGATTTCTGGTACCTAGGCGAGTGGGGTATCATTTTCCACTAAATTTTGTACGCTGAATCCAATTAAATGAATACCGGAACGATTGGCGCCCTCTGGATGAGGTTACGAGTCAAAATTGGTAGCTATCTACCCATTTCGAATGTCTTTTTTCGAGATCTCTAGTACCTAGGCGTGTGGGGTATCATTTTCCAGAAAATTTTGGACGCTGAATCGATTGAAATGGGTCCAGGACCCGCCACACCCTCTGTTTCCCCCATTTTCCCCATGTTGAAGAAATGAATCTTCACGCGCCTGGTTCGAGGAATAACCAACCCGTGTGTACGAATTTGCAGCGTTTTTTGGTTTGAAAAAAACTTTTTGAAATTACTTGGTTTTCTAAAACACGGAACAAGCCTTCACGAATGGAGTACTCAAGATTCTGTACGGATACTTAATTATCGGCCTTTTCCGTCTGGTGTTTATTGGGAAACTTAATTTATCATTAGTTACAGCGTCCGATAATTACAGTAATCAAAGGACGCTGACGTACTTCCTGACATATATTTATGAACGGTATCGGAGAAAACACCAAGTTTAGGTGTTGTCGAATGTCTAAATATAATGTCGTTCGTGGGTACCGTTAATTAGGAGCGACTTTACCGCTACTCAACCCATGGACACTTCCTGTCGTTGTGGTCTCTCGAGGAGGTGACACGTTTGATCAGCCTGTGTTTAACTTCGACACTCATTAGGTTAATTGCGTAGAGTATCGGGTCGCCGTGTATCGAGAGGTCTCAAGGTTTGGAATTTGAGGTGAGATGATTGATGGAATTGGGATGGAAATGAGCGATTTTCAGTGAGTTGCGTTGCAACAAGGTGGGGTTGTAATGGAAGAGTTGAGCTTCATCTTTACCTCGACTTCACAGTCATTCTTTTGGTGGAACAATGGAGAAGAAATACAACAAAAATACGCGAATTGGAGCCACTGCGGACATACCAAAACATCAGGGCGATGACGAGCCCAAGAAGCCCCCATCAGCCTCAGCAGATCACTGGCCTTCGGCAATACGTCGATTACATAATACGATGACATTTCAAAACTAATCAATTAACCTTCGAAAAATCAAACGAATTTCCAATAAAGCCCCCCATGGGGTGTGCAGCCTTTCAAAATCCGTTCAAGATCGTTGATCACGAAATCACCATAGTTGTATTGTACAGAAGGGAGAACTAGGGGCGGCGCGTGCCCGGCAGCTGTCAACGAGGATTCGACTTGGTCTCGCTTTGTCTTCTCTTATTATTGAGGTCAGGCAGCCGATTGTAACTAAACTACTATCCGCCTGCAACCCACTTTCAGGGCTTGGAAATACGACAAACGATAACATTTTCGAGCAAGAAGCAGCCGCAAATATTCGACTTCGTGAAGGAATTCAACAATCGGGCGCGATTAAAGCGAATATTAGATAACGAATGATGAAGTCATCAGAAAAGATACACAAATCTCCTAGGCTCCACAACTTGAGATTATTTCTGAAATGTGTCCTCAACGCATGCAACACAACCGCCTTAGGCTGGCCGTCCACTGGACGCGAATTCGCGCGAAGAGGCAAAGAGGCGAAGTACGCGAATTCGCGTGAAGAGTTCAAACACTAGCATTCGTATAGGACCCCGTCCACTGGAAGCGCTGTGATCGCGCAAAGTCTGGCGAAGGCGAAGAGAACCAAACCAGTTTGTTTCCGAACGCGCGAACAGGCGAACCCGGTGATGGAAATCTATACCTGCCGCAACCTTTTACCTAGCCCACATGTGTAGTCCCCATACTACTTCACTACACAATGTACCTCATCTGTCTTTCGACCCAAAACAGCTGATAGGACGGGCGAAACTGACAGGAATTCGCGTGCAGTGGACGGGGTTTCGACGCGCGAAGAGGCGTAGAGGCGAAAACTTGCGAATTCGCCTCTTCGCCTCTTTGCGCGAATTCGCGTCCAGTGGACGGCCAGCCTTAACCTGCTTAGGCTCCAAGATACCTCGTGAATTACTGTCTCCGGATAGCGTTGCCGTAACAAGGTATACTATGACACTAGAATGGGATATTGCAGAATAAAACAAAGTTGATACAACACACGCGTTGAAGATAGGAATAACAGTTTGCTAAAGAAAGAAGTTGCTAATAAAGAAATTGCAAAATCACCTCTTCTCATGCGCTTAAGTTCTGAAACGATGGTCGAAGAGGAAAACGTAGCCGTCATTCGGCTAACAATATTCAAGAAATGATACAAAATAAATAGAAGTCATTGATGATCGAAAGTTGATTCCAATATATAAAACTCATCGCATTGTGGACATACAAGAAAATGCCCTAGAGGAAAAAGGTCAACTCGGCAATTTTTCTGGACTTCACTCAGGCATTCGACTATGTCTGGCATGAAGGACACATGTTTCAAACGGAA
>CM034002.1:26342225-26386565 GCA_019603395.1 Cyrtorhinus lividipennis | reverse complement strand
TGGACGCGAATTCGCGCGAAGAGGCAAAGAGGCGAAGTACGCGAATTCGCGTGAAGAGTTCAAACACTAGCATTCGTATAGGACCCCGTCCACTGGAAGCGCTGTGATCGCGCAAAGTCTGGCGAAGGCGAAGAGAACCAAACCAGTTTGTTTCCGAACGCGCGAACAGGCGAACCCGGTGATGGAAATCTATACCTGCCGCAACCTTTTACCTAGCCCACATGTGTAGTCCCCATACTACTTCACTACACAATGTACCTCATCTGTCTTTCGACCCAAAACAGCTGATAGGACGGGCGAAACTGACAGGAATTCGCGTGCAGTGGACGGGGTTTCGACGCGCGAAGAGGCGTAGAGGCGAAAACTTGCGAATTCGCCTCTTCGCCTCTTTGCGCGAATTCGCGTCCAGTGGACGGCCAGCCTTAACCTGCTTAGGCTCCAAGATACTCGTGAATTACTGTCTCCGGATAGCGTTGCCGTAACAAGGTATACTATGACACTAGAATGGGATATTGCAGAATAAAACAAAGTTGATACAACACACGCGTTGAAGATAGGAATAACAGTTTGCTAAAGAAAGAAGTTGCTAATAAAGAAATTGCAAAATCACCTCTTCTCATGCGCTTAAGTTCTGAAACGATGGTCGAAGAGGAAAACGTAGCCGTCATTCGGCTAACAATATTCAAGAAATGATACAAAATAAATAGAAGTCATTGATGATCGAAAGTTGATTCCAATATATAAAACTCATCGCATTGTGGACATACAAGAAAATGCCCTAGAGGAAAAAGGTCAACTCGGCAATTTTTCTGGACTTCACTCAGGCATTCGACTATGTCTGGCATGAAGGACACATGTTTCAAACGGAAAAAGCTTCTTCCAATAATGAACGTAAAATTCATTCATGAAACCAATGATGCAAGTGATGCATTCTCAGTGCCAAAACAAATCAAAGCTGGTGTACCACAAGGAAATGTACTTGCCCCACTCCCGCACCTCCAATACACTAAGGATCTTCCTGAAGCTGAAGGTAGGTCGCTACTTTTCTGATGACACCGCTATACTTAAAATCACCTTCTGGGAACACAACAGGACAGCCGCTGACATAGCATCGCGCATGACGGCAGCACTCAGCAGGCTAATGATGAACGTTAAGGGCCCACGACCATGCAAGAGAAAGCTACTCATGTCAGTGACAAATTCAGTCATGTTGTATGGAGCACAGACATGGGCAGGCGCACAGTCTGTCGCACACTACCGGAAGCGACTGATATACAACGGCGAGGAGCGCTAAGGATAGTTAGTGCATACAGAACGGTATCGGCAGCTGTCTTTGTACTGGCTGGGGTCATCCCAATACATCTACTGGCTGCAGAGAGGAAGCGGATTTATGATGGAAGAATGGAACCCAGGAAGGCAATAGTGATCAAGGAAGAATGGGAAAGGACACTGAAAGACTGGCAGACCACCTGGGACAATGAATCGAGGGGTCGATGGACAGCAAGGCTGGTACCAGAAGTTAGAGGCTGGCTGGAGAGGCCACATAGCGAGGTAAGCTACTACCTCACGCAATTCCTCACAGGACACGGCCTTTTCTATCAATACCTACACCGGCTGGGACTCGCACAGTGTCCAGGGTGCTTGCACTGCCCAGACACGGAGGACAGCGTGAAACATACCTTTTTCGACTGTGAGCGTTGGCGTCTAAAACGAGAACAGCTGTGGTCAGAAATAGGTCTGAACACACCATCTCCGGAAGAGTTAGTGAAACGAATGCTATCAAGCAAACAAGCATGGGAAAAGACGGCAGATTATATAGAGTCTCTCCTCAGAAGAAAAAACGAGGAAGAAAGAGCCCAGCAACAAGCCACACGGGCAGACAACTGAGACTGGCCCTAGGTCCAACCCGAAGTCATGTGATAAATAGTACCAGGTTGGGCCATTGGGAGGGTGAGGTTTTAGTGGATTGGACTTCCACATAACTGGAGGAGGCCGACCCTAGTATCAAACCACGAGGCATTACGCCTGGCCTCAAAAGATATCCTCATCTAAGAAAAGAAAGAAAGAAAAACCCTTGCTATACTTGCAGTCGGAGACGGCAAGATCCAAATTTAATCACTTAATCTCCAAAATTGATAAATAGACAGATAAAAAGACGAATAAGACAATGTCGTACACGTAGAACTACACTAACCGGAAACATAGCTACGTACTAATCTTCCTCAATGAACAGACAATTCTTTGAACGAATCAAGTATAGAACATAATTTAGCTTGTTGTTAGACTCAAAGATGTATACGTACTGTATTGATTGGATATCGATCAACAATGACCGTGGAACAGCCGTGTGGGGGAAAATCAGTTGGCTGCAGAATTTGGAATGGTTCGACTCCTGAAATGTGCTTAGGAGAAAATTGTTACACCCTTTGTAGCGATGGCAGGATTTCTGATGTAGTGTATACGTTATTGATAAACATTGAGAATGAATTTGTCAGATAATGATACGTTTTTTCGATTTCAACCCGAACCAACAAATTGAAAAGGGGTTAGAGGAAGGGCGTAATTTTAAGCAACCAATCACCAGCAGCGTGGGTTTTGGTTGGTTATTCCTTGAATAAGCAACCTATATTTTCATGCAAAAGGTCAACCTCTCCGATTCGGCTCAAAAATTTTTTCTGGACGTTTCATGGTGTCTAGATCAAAAAAAGTCCATGTCCGTCCGCCGTACGCTGTCCGCCGTCCGGCCGTCCGTTTTTGGTAGTAGTAAATTTTCTAAAAATCTGAAATTTGGGTAAGGGGTCTGTTTCCGGCTTAGGAAGGTCCTCGAAACTTTGGATGGATTTTCGAGTTTTTTCCCCCATGTTGAAGAAATGAGTCCATGCGCCTGGTCCGAGGAATAACCAACCCGTGTGTAAGAATTTGCAGCATTTTTACAGCTTGAAGTCTGTAGGTATGTCCAATCCATTTCTGATTTTGCTCGACCACCAGCAGGAAAGGTCCTGCCCAGAGAATGGTGCCCTGGAAGTCCTTCAGGCGATCAAGGAAAGACATTGAGGTTCTCATTTCGAATGAAGGGCCAACAAAGCCCGTCATAAATCCATATTCTCGCGTGGATGGACTCGACACAGGCATCCCAACGATTTGGACTGTTGAACCCATTGTTTCGTGGGTCCAAAACAATACACTTCCAACGCCACCGAACCCTCGAGCGCTCGGATAATTTAGAAATGATGAACAGATCACGGGCGACTGCCGGTCCGGACTACCTCCGCTCTCTGGGTTTAATAAATTTCTTCCTTGTCACTTTAGAAAGTGAACAACTTAATAAGTTCAGCCCACCGGAATTAGTTCATCAATCGGTGTTTTTCCACATCGGTTAGCAAACCCTTTCGTTCGATCAATATTTTCTCGGTCGTTTGAGTCAAACGAACAATATTTTGATGAAACTGTAATAATTAAATAATAAAAATATAGCTTCAATTTATTATAACTAACGACATTTGGGTCAATGTCAAGTTTCTGTCACATTTGTTATACTCACATTGTGCCAAAATTAATTTTTTGTTCAAATTCCGCATTTTGGGGCCATTTTCTAGTGATTTGTGAATTTTTTTCATTACTGATGAAATGTAAAGTGATATGAGGGAAAGATTAAAGTCTTTTTTCATTGTTCAAAAAACCGAAATCGAGAAATCAACGCATGCTCTCTTAGGGTGTCACATAAAATGACCTAACTCGCATACCCTACTATTTTGGTTGGTTATTCCATGAATAATCAACCTAGTTTCATGATGTCCTGATCAAAAAAGGTCAATGTCCGTCCGCCGTACGCCGTCCGCCGTCCATTGTCCACGCCGTTTTTGGTAGTAGAAAATTTTCTAAAAATCTGAAATTTGGGTCAGGGGTCTGTTCCTAGCCGAGATGGGTCTTCGAAACTTTTCAGCCCGATCGGACCAAATTTGGAGGGGGTAGGGGTTTTTTGAAAAATGGATTTTCGAGATTTTGAGTGATTTAGGCGAGTGGGGTGTCATTTTCCTCTAAATTTTGGACGCTGAATCCAATAAAATGGGTCCCAGAACAATTGGCACCCACTTGAAGAAGTAATGGGTCAAATTGGGTATTTATTACCCATTTTGAATATGTGTTTTCGGGATTTCTGGTACCTAGGCGAGTAGGGTGTCATTTTCCACTAAATTTTGGACGCTGAAAATAATAAAATGGGTTCCAGAACGATTGGCACCCACCGGAAGAAGTTATGGGTCAAAATGGGTATGTATCCACCCATTTTGTATGTGTCAGGATTTCTGGTGCCTAGGCGTGTGGGGTATCATATTCCACTAAATTTTGGACCCTGAATCGATTGGAATGGGTCTGAGACCCGCCACACCCACTGTTTTCCCCATTCGAGGAATAACCAACCCGTGTGTAAGAATTTGCAGATTTTATTTTCTCCTCGCCGATTTGCATAGAAAAGCTGAGCTGGTCATCATTTCCGAATGAAGAGACATTATCGGTCAAGGTGATTATTTCTTGAAGTTCATGACTACATCTACTAAAGTGGCTATGTGCTGATTGAACCGCTGACCACGGCTAACATTGCTTAGAGGTTAAAATCGTATTTTTCCCCATGTTTGAATATGTATTTTCGAGATTTCTGCTACCTAGGCGTGTAAGGTATGATTTCCCACTAATTTTTTGACGCTGAATCCAATGAGACGGGTTCCGGAACGATTGGCACCCTCTGGATGAGGTTATGGGTCGAAATGGGTGCCTATCTACCCATTTCGAATGTGTGATTTTGAGATTTTTGTAACCTAGGCGTGTGGGGTATCATTTTCCACTAAATTTTGGACTCTGAATCCAATTAAATGAATCCCGAAACGATTGGGGCCCTCTGGATGAGGCTACGAGCCAAAATAAGTACCAATCTACCCATTTCGAGTGTCTGTTGTCGAGATTTCTGGTACCTAGGCGTGTGGGGTATCATTTTCCACTAAATTGTGGACCCTCAATCGATTGGAATGGGTCCGGGACCCACCACACCCACTGTTTCTATTCACCCCATGTTGAAGGAATGAGTCTCCATGCGCCTGGTCCGAGGTTTAGCAATATGTTTTCCCGAAAATGGCATGCCAAATGTGACCGATTGGCACCTTAATTTACCTTTTATATTAGCATTATTTCAATAAAACCTATACGAACACTGGGACTCTGAATAAACGGAAAACGAGGGGTGTCATCGATTGTGTACCAGTATGTTTGAACTGAGATCCCGTGACTCACCATATTTCCTGTTCAGATGTTTTCTTAACTCGCTCGAGCTCGAGGGACGAGTATTTTAAGAAATCCTTTTCAAAGTGGCATAACAGAATCTCTACCTCCTTTAGACGCTGATCGCTTTGATCCAATCTCGGTTTATTAAAGGATGTAAAGGCGCGTTGATGTGAATGGATATATGGTCGACGGCCGTCCCGCTTGAACGATTTATGTTGGCATAAACCAACAATTCATCTGGTAATGGTTTAAAAAATAAATAAATAAATAAAAAATTTTAAATGTCGATTTTGGTTGGTTATTCTTTGAATAATCAACCTATGTTTTCATGATAATGGTCAACCTCTCCGATTCGGCTCAAAATTTTTTTCTGGACGTTTCATGATGTCCTGATCAAAAAATCTGCAAATTCTTACACACGGGTTGGTTATTCCTCGAATGGGGGAAACAGTGGGTGTGGCGGGTCTCAGACCCATTCCAATCGATTCAGGGTCCAAAATTTAGTGGAATATGATACCCCACACGCCTAGGTAGCAGAAATCCCGAAAACCCATATTCAAGATGGGTGTATCTATGGGGCACTACGACACTAATTTACTAATATAATATTGAGAAAACGTAGGTAATTTAGAAGGCTATAATAATTGTATTAAATTGAATTGAATGGTACGGATAAAAAAGCTCGGACAGTAAAAAGAATTGTAGGCAACTGCTCAAAATTGGTTGCTAAGTTTAACAGCTGGTTATAAACAACAGGATATGACGATGTGTTTTGTTTGTCTATTCGGCTGAAGTCACCCACATGGGTAATAAATACCCAATTTGACCCATTACTTCTTCCAGTGGGGGCCAATTGTTCTGAGACCCATTTTATTGGATTCAGCGTCCAAAATTTAGTGGAAAATGACACCCCACTCGCCTAAATCACCCAAAATCTCGAAAATCCATTTTTCAAAAAACACATTTTGACCCCTACCCCCTCCAAATTTGGTCCGATCGGGCTGAAAAGTTTCGAGGACCCATCTCGGCTGGGAAAAGACCCCTGACCCAAATTTCAGATTTTTAGAAAATTTTCTACTACCAAAAACGGCGTGGACAATGGACGGCGTACGGCGGACGGCGGACGGACATTGACCTTTTTTGATCAGGACATCATGAAACGTCCAGAAAAAAATTTTGAGCCGAATCGGAGAGGTTGACCATTATCATGAAAACATAGGTTGATTATTCAAGGAATAACCAACCAAAAAGGTCAATGTCCGTCCGCCGTCCATTGTCCACGCCGTTTTTGGTAGTAGAAAATTTTCTAAAAATCTGAAATTTGGGTCAGGGGTCTGTTCCCAGCCGAGATGGGTCCTCGAAACTTTTCAGCCCGATCGGACCAAATTTGGAGGGGGTAGGGGTTTTTTGAAAAATGGATTTTCGAGATTTTGGGTGATTTAGGCGAGTGGGGTATCATATTCCACTAAATTTTGGACCCTGAATCGATTGGAATGGGTCTGGGACCCGCCACACCCATTGTGTCCCCCATTCGAGGAATAACCAAACCGTGTGTAAGAATTTGCAGATTTTTTGGTAGATATTCTCTTCAGACAGAAAATGAATCAACGGAATCCAGTACGGATGCGGGCATAACGAGACGCGGTTGAGAAGGAATATCTTGGGTAGCTCTGCACTGCGCTCAATGAATCCAACGCCGCAAGAACCTGAATAGTCCGAGGTATTCTCGGAGCATAATAAAACTTTCACCGGTTTGAAAAAGGCGCGGAGGTCGTGGGGATTTCAAAAGGAAACGGAAAAGGGGAAAAGCGAAAATCGTTCACTTTTGTTGTCGACAACGAAGTTCACACAGGTTCCCGAGCAATATTCTCGTCGAAGATTGTGAGAAGTCTCGTTGGCGTCTCGACACGGAAAACGATACCCTTTCAAATAAACTCTCGCTAATTCGTAAGGGACGTGAGCTAACTAGGAGCTGGGATCGAGTTAACAACGTCCTGAGTTTATAATAAACGATTCCATGAAAGTCCCACGCGCAAGTCAGAACGATATCACTCATATCACATTGATCTCAGTGCGGAACAAAAAGATGCTGGTTGTTGGGTTAGTCTCTACGGTCTTCAGTTTATTTCGAGTTTATACTGCGTTCAGTTTCTAGTTTGATAATACCATAACTTATTGTTCAACACATGTAATGTTCAGAAAAACGCTGCAGATTCCTACACAGGGGTTGGTTATTCCTCGGACCAGGCGCATGGAGACTCATTTCTTCAACATGGGAAAATAGAAACAGTGGGTGTGGCGGGTTTCGGACCCATTCCAATCGATTGAGGGTCCAAAATTTAGTGGAAAATGAAACCCAACACGCCTAGGTTACAGAAATCTCGAAAACACACATTCGAAATGGGTAGATAGGCACCCATTTTGACCCATAACCTCATCCAGAGGATGCCAATCGTTCCGGGACACGTCACATTGGAATAAGCGTCCAAAATTTAGTGGAAAATCATACCCTACACGCCTAGGTACCAGAAATCTCGAAAACACATATTCAAAACGCTGCAAATTCTTACACAGAGGTTGGTTATTCCTCGGACCAGGCGCATGGAGACTCATTTCTTCAACATGGGGGAAATGGGGAAACAGTGGGTGCGGCGGGTCCCAGACCTATTCCAATCGATTCAGGATCCAGAATTTAGTAGAAAATGATACCCCACACGCCCAGGTACCGGAAATCTCGAAAACGCATATTCAAAATGGGTAATATATACCCAATTTGACCCATAACTTCTTCCAGTGGGTGCCAATCGTCCTGAGACCCATTTCATTTGATTCAGCGTCCAAAATTTAGTGGAAAATGATACCCCACTCGCCCAGGTACCAGAAATCTCATAAACACATATTTAAAATGGGTAATATATACCCAATTTGACCGATAACTTCTTCTAGAGGGTGCCGATCGTTTTGGGACCCATTTCATTGGATTCAGCGTCCAAAATTTAGTGGAAAATGATACCCCACTCGCCTAAATCGCCCAAAATCTCGAAAATCCATTTTTTAAAACACACTTTTTGACCCCTACCCCACCCAAATTTGGTCCGATTGGGCTGAAAAGCTGGGAGGACCGTCCTAGGCCGGAAACAGACCCCTGACCCAAATTTCAGATTTTTAGAAAATTTTCTACTACCAAAAACGGCGTGGACGGCGGACGACGTACGGCGTACGGCGGACGGACATTGACCTTTTGGTTGGTTATTCCTTGAATAATCAACCTATGTTTTCATGCAATTGGTCAACCTCTCCGATTCGGCTCAAAATTTTTTTCTGGACGTTTCATGATGTCCTGATCAAAAAAGGTCAATGTCCGTCCGCCGTACGCCGTCCGCCGTACGCCGTCCGCCGTCCGCCGTCCACGCCGTTTTTGGTAGTAGAAAATTTTCTAAAAATCTGAAATTTGGGTCAGGGGTCTGTTCCCGGCCTTTTCTACTACCAAAGTCGGCGTGGACGGCGGACGGACTTATGTTGATGTAGCCACCTTGAAACGTCCAGAAAAAATTGTTGGGCCGAATCAGAGAAATTGAATTTATGCATGAAACATAAGTTGATTATTCAAGGAATAACCAACCAAAACGTTTATGTCTATGAGGAAAACGTTTATAGGTCGAAAAAAGGTTATTCTCGAGAAATAGAATCAACGGCAGATTTGTATCTTTCAATATTTGCATGAATTATAACATTTTGGGCTAGGAGGAAAGCTGGTCAATAAATTCAAAGTCGGTAGTTACGTACCTAATCAATAATGGACGTTGAAGTTTTCAATGTGGAGAGAAGGTGGCGCAATTACAGCGACGGTCTGTAGACAACTGAGAACCCCCGAGGAGGAAGGGGCCCTCTTCTCACTAGGGACCGAAAAAGGCCAAACGACGATGTGATAAAAGGACAGTCGAAGAAGAGAAGGTAACGTCACAGATAAGGGCGAAGTGACGTCATTCCTGGTAAACGTCAGATCGCCCTTCGTCCTAAAAGGTCGAGCCCTTAAAATACCAACCCCCTCCTCCCACTTCTAGCCCTTTCCGTTCCAGTATAGTACAGTCCAGACCCTACACAATAGCTCGCCCTCCGGTTGGTCCTTGTTTTACTATCGGCGTTAGCATCGCACTCCCCCCCCTCCCATCCACCTCTGTCATCAATCTTTGCACTAGATCCACTAGGCGAAGCAACGGGCCAGACATACGACGAGAAAAGCGGTTAAAGCAGGAAACCCACTATGCCGTCACCGTCAGGCACCGTCCGGCACCGTCAGTCACCGCCTTCACCGTCATTTTTTCGGCGATAACCCACTTGCCCGGCTTGCTCCGTCAAAAACCGGAGCTAACCAGAAGAAATGCATCAGTTGCGATGGAGAGTTCATCAGACGAGGAGTTGCTAGTAATAGCCGCAGCATGTGCTGAAGAAGAAGAGATACAGAAACGGAGGAAGCATAGGTACTGGGTGCACGGAATCTTCAGAAGAAGAAACGAATATGGTGAATTTCATCATTTGTTTGACGACTTGAAAAAAGTTGTCGTGATAACTATTATCACTAATATTATAAAGGAAGGGATAGTCCCTAACAGCCACTATCAACATTTCGTCCCTACTCATCGCTCACTACAAGAAACACTGGCGATGTGACTTCACTGATAGTTGAATGTCGACTGGAGAAATGACGGACCGGCGATCCGGCAAGAATGCCCCAAACAGCAATGGTGGCCGACGGTGACTGACGGACACGGTCGTGGCCGGTGACGGACGGGTATAGTGGGTTGCCGTTCGTTTAAAACAATGCAAAGCAATGTTGCCGGAACGCAACGGTGACGGACGGTGCCGGACGGCGCCTGACGGTGACGGCATAGTGGGTTTCCTGCTTTAAAAGTGTTTAATCCCCACTCCCCTGGGGACGGGTCAAAAGGGCAACGACTGATGGCTGCCGTATAAAATGAGATAATCTCTAGAGATAGAGATTTATCAGGCGTTCCCCCGATATGTGCAATTCTGTATCTCTCTTCAGTTTGGCCAACGGGACACACCTATCAGCTAACTTCAGCAATCAAATCAAAATAAGTTTGGACGATTGTGATGGAAGAAAATTTTCTTGCAATCTGCAATGTGGGTCAGGGACTGGTTTTCGGCTTTAGTTGGTCCTCAAATCTAACCAAATTGGGTGTGGAGGGGGGAGGGGTGTTTTAAAAACAGATTTTTGAGACTTTTAGCGATTTAGGCTAGACTAAATTTTGGACTATTTGAAATATGCTGAGGAGAACATGAGGAGGGCCTACCGAGGTACTGGTCCAACAAAGGAAGGGCCACGAGATGCCTTAACCTTAAGGGGGCGTCAGACAGTCCCTTGCAAAGTGAGCCTTGGTGCTCCTGTGCCTGGACCGGAGGACCGTGCAGTGATTAGAAAAGACGGTGGCGAGCCTTTCCTCCTGGGGGCTCTTAGTGAGACCCTGGGCGGAGGTCCGCTGCTCAGCAAGGATTCTAATGGAGGTGCCTCGGCTGGAGGTGACACCGGGGGAGGTGCTGCAGCAGGTGGCACGCCGCGGCAAGAACACGGTCACATCATGATGACTGGTCCCAACAAAGGAAGGGCCACGGGATGCCTTAACCTTAACAGAGCTTCCCTGAGACTCACCGTTGGCTTAATTATTTACAGGACACGGGGACTTTAGGAGGCATCTCTGCAGGATTGGGGTGCTCAATGGTACCCCTGACTGCAGATTCTGTGGCGAAGACGAGGAGACAGCGCCTCACATCGTCTTCAATTGTCCTGCCCTGGAACATAGGCGTTTCAGAACCTTCGGGACTTCGGACCAACCAGGAGAACTTGGTCGGAGCTCTGCTAAATCTAGTCGGGAACACGGAGCTTCGGCCAAGATGAGCTCCAGGGGTTAGCACAATGGGCCACTAGGTCTAAGTGCGGGGGTTGGACACTACAGTGGACGCCCCCTTTACCCCTGTGTAATTAATCTAAAATTTTGGACGCTGAATCCAATGAAACAGGTCCCGAAAAGGTTGGCGCCCACCGGAAGAGGTTATGGGTCAAAATGGGTACCTACTCACTTATTTCGAAAGTGGGTTTTTGTGGTTTCTGGTAGCTAGGCGTGTGGGGTGTCGTTTCCAATAACTTAGCAATGAATTCCAAATGAAGCAATGTAAGTTCGTCTGAAACGATATAAATCTATTGAAGTCAGATAGAAGACAAGTCGAATGAGCTGACGCGAGAAATTGCTAGAAATAAAACATAGAAACAAGAAAGTCAGCAGCGCGCTCCTAAATTGGGCACCAAGGCAAACCATAATGAAATCGACAACGGTATTAGCAGACTGCAAGCTTTGCTGCAAGAGCCACCAGTGTACCTCCTTTACTCATATACATCCTGCGATTTCGTAAAACGGGAATGAAAAGTAAGCAACTAAAACTTAAATAGTGTGCGCTCCCTTTCCGTCGGCATTGTTCCTAACATCCGGCGCGATGTGTCACGGCAGTGAACTTGACAGATTCAAGGCCACGAGTATCCTCAAATGCCCGTAGATTACACGGTACGCCGAAACCCGGGAAGGACGCGTCTTACATGACCGAAGAAACGACGTAATAACTAAGCAGGAGGTGGAAAAATTGAACTAACTTGAGCGTTCGGCGAAAATGGTTCGACAATAGCCATGAACGATGAATAATCACGGTCCGGTGATTCCCCTTGAAAATATACCAACGAAGCACGTATAGATTATTATCTTCTAAAAGATTCGACAATTGTAGATCAAATTTCTTAGCGTTCAAATCTCACGGAGTCGTCTTAATTCTGAAGAAATATGATAATTATTAATATAATTGAACATATGATTATATTATTTATAAATCACTAATTGTGATTATAAATGAAACATTTTCATGGTAACTTATGAATATATTTAATTCATTTAAAGTAAAATTTTATTTCTGCAAAATTATGTAACAAATATGTATTTGAAGAATTATTGTAGAAATCATGATTTTAATGTTCATTTATATGAAAAATTTTGAATTCGTTAATGATGATTAGTATTATTGCATATGATTATATCAAATGATTTCTAATGTTCACAATTCAATTCCGTGAAACTGTATTAACTGAATATTATGTCAACTGAATTAATATAAAGAAATTTCATTTTATAGAAATGTGAGCGTATTAGAAAGATCTTGATGTTTGAGTACATGTGCCCAACGTTTTTCGTTTTATAAGAATTGGAAATTGTTATAAAGTCTGTTACCATAATGTGACCAATTTATTCAGAAATTCTCTCTTTCTTCTTTATTCAGAATTTCTTTTCAGTGCATATGAAAAACGTAAATTTGTAATCGTAAAATTTTATTGAAGAACCTCGATAAACAATGCAGATATTCCCCCGGGCGAGGGGGGGGGGGGTTAATCCTTTGTTTACCTTTTTCAATCTCCAACACATTCTAGAGGGATTGGACGACCTTTGGACTAACGTTACATTTTTTTTTCTCGTCATTGTTGACGGGTCCCAACCTAGTGATATATAATTTGATAATTTTATTTTATTGAAATTACTCAAGAAGCTCTTTAAATCATCATCAAAGTATTATAATATTGCATTGTCATCTGGTTCTGATCTATATGTAAAGTTTCAGAACTATAGATTGCCGATAAATGGTCGAAATTTGAGTTGAAAGATTTCGCGGACAAACAGACAAACAAACAAGAAAGCGGGTTAAGAAAAACGTTTTAATTAATAAAAATTGAATCTGACCATATACGCATGTTCAATGGCGGGTAGGAGGGATACATGGAGTAATTTAGTTTTTGTGTTAAAAATGAACTGTATTACGGATCATGAGTAACTTACCAGCATAATTCAATAGTGAGAGTAATAAATTCATTTAAAAGTTTTTTTGTGTCCATTTAAAATTCATTTTAGCAAAATATCTATATTTTTTTAATTATTTTTAGAAACCCCATTTATTTAAGTGACTTTATTAGATGAATATATATCGCCTCTGAACATGGCAGACCTTTACGGAAGTTTAGTGGCCACTTCTCTACTAGCCCGAACATCGCATCACTAGGCCATCACGTCATCAACCTCTGGCATATCACGAGGGTTAAAAACGGAGTGGATCCTCTGGCTATTCCATCTAGAGTTTTGCTACACTTTCACCACGTTCGAAGATCCCTGGTGCTAAGAAGAAAATGAATTACCCCGGAAATTAAACCTTCCACTAATCGTTAAACCGTCTAGGACGGCCGCAGTCCGGCGAAGAGCTAGAAAACATTCATCAACGGACCGAGTGAAGTCTGTTTTAGATTACATCCCCGGATATGTTTATATCATCAATTTAGGTCACCTAACACCGATTTTGTGGTACAATCCAGTTTGCAACGATCCTGACTTGGTTGAGAGGCCTTCACACACTTCGATGACAGCAGGAACGACCATCAACAACTCAGTACAGCCGTTACGTCAACTCAATCCGTGGAGAAACCCGCAATGATCAACCTTGGAATTTTAAAATCGAAATCTCTAGCGCCTCGATGGGATCCAGAATTGGCGATGACCGAATCTCTTGGAAACGGAGTTGATGACAGAAGAGCGGCTGACACGCGTGGGCCTGGAATCCTACGCGAATGTCCTTATCGGTGAGAACCTAGGTGTTTTCGGTTGTTGAGATAATTCAATGGGGCGGGAGAATCGAATTTGTAGGGAATGGATTCCTTAGGATTCACGGTATTCACTTTAGGAACCGCGAAACTTCACTTGTCGATGGGTTTCACGGAGTTTACTGGACCCGAAACACGAAACACGAAAAAATCTTGAAACGTTGCAAATTCTTACACACGGGTTGGTTATTCCTCGAACCAGGCGCATGGAAACTAATTTAAACCTAGGACCAGGCAAATGGAGATTCATTTCTTCAACGTGGGGAAACAGTGGGTGTTGCGGGTCCCCCACGGTAGATAGGTACCCATTTTGACCCATTACTTCTTCCAGTGGGTGCCAATCGTTCTGGGACCCATTTCATTGGATTTAGCGTCTAAAATTTAGTGGAAAATGATACCCCACTCGCCTAGATCGCTCAATATCTCGAAAATCCATTTCTCGAAATTCACATTTTGACCCCTACCCCACCCAAATTTGGTCCGATCGGGTTGAAAAGTTTCGAAGACCAACTAAAGCCATGAACGGACCCCTGACCAAAATTTCAGATTTTTAGAAAATTTTCTACTATGTACCAACGTCGGTGTGGACGGCGGACGAACATTTGCTAATATTTTGGGGCGAATTGGAGAGATTAACTTTTTGCATGAAAACAGGTTGACTGTTCAAGGAATAACCAACCAAAATCGGCTACAGAATTCATGCAACTTCCATACAGTATCTACGGATTTCCCGTATTCCTTCTCGATGACGCCATCAACGCCGAGGGAAATTCCAACGCAGAATGTATTGAACGTCGCGTTCAGGGATACAATTTTCGGGAAATGTTGTTTCGAAATAATCATTTTTTCACTTTTAAACCATTAGTGATTGGAACAGAAGAAATAAAGCTAGAAATTTTAATATTAAATTTCAACTTAATTTCTAGAATTGATATAAGGCAATCGTACCCTGATCAATAAATCACCAGCCGTAAACAAATTATCTGAGACGAGGGGTGAGTAATATGGCCTTCTGACCGTAGCATGGAGGAAGCCATTGATGTCTTTTCACTCGAATGCTGACCCAAGTAAGGTTCGATTTGAAAGCTCTAATGACTCAATCAGCATCGCCACCCCTAACCCTTTTCATTCAACCGAGCCTGAGCTTCTTGATATCCGTCTGAGGGGATGCAGCTTCCAAAGCTTCCCTCGCGTAGCAATAACGACATACAAGGGGTCGGATAAACCAGGGGGTGACGTACGGATGAATCACTTGTGACGTAACGGAGGTCAACGGCCTTGACGAACGTGTTGAGCTTTTTCCGTAGGGTTCGCGTGAAAGGAAACACCAGACAGGTGGCAGTGATCAGGGGGTTGGTTGTTGAATGTAACTTTAGATTATTCGGCCTCCACCCCTTCTAAAGCTGACAAGAGAAAACCTGGTGATTAAGCAAAAATATATATGGTCCGTTGAATCTTCAGGAATAAACGCATAATATTCATTTCATAAATTCAAATCAACGAAGGACGCACGAGAGGGATTTATCATGGCGTGGATGATCTTCCATTCCTACCGTTGAGATGGAGGCTTAAATATCACAGCCTCATGAAATCATTCTTAGCAATATTAAATCATCTTCAGAGCAGGTTGCAGCAATTATCAGGATACCTGGACGCCTCATATTGTCCCATCACAAAACCGAGGGAGCCAATTTAGGTTGCTTAAAAGTCAGGCGTGATCCTTAGATAGCTTGTGGCCAACTTGGAAGATCACTCAACTAAAATTTACGAGAATACGACGAGGTACAAAGAAAATCAAACCCTCACCGCTTTAAAGGATGGCCATACGTTGCAATAAATTATTTGAAAAACCTGTAACTCTTTATTTATTTAAAAAAATTACCTGTTATTATTTTAGAAAAGATACAGGCAGCCCCAATAATTGAGATTGTACTATACGCGAGGAGGATTACCTGAGACATAGAAAATCACTAACAACTTCAAGGCTTCAGGCTTTTCAAGAAACTGCTGTAACTAGTGTCTAGTAGCATTCATTCCTCATCGTTCAGGGGCGATACTTTCCAGTATACTTCAGACTGTCTTAACCCGTGTTGAGAATAAGCCACACAGAGCTTGAAACCATCCAGGGAAAGCTATGTCGGTATGAAGAAGAAGACCCCTGCCTTCCGTCTCAAAAGTTTGGCCCTGATAGCCACCAGATTTCCATAATTGTCGGCGGTAGTTTAATGTCGATATATTCATTTACTGATTACAGAATCACCGGAAATCGGATGAGAATTGTCTAAAAATTTTAATGAGGGAAAAAAAAAAAAAGGTATTAATGGTTAATTTATTGAGAAGCCCGTGTCACTATCGTAGAATCGTAAATCGTTCGCCTTTAGCAGAGACAGTGTTTTCTTCGTACCTTAGAAATTATTGCAAGGGAATTATAGGTCATTTTCGCACATTTTTATCAGGTGCGAGACAAAAGTGTAATTTTTACGGCCAGACTGGGGGTGTACGGCCCGGCGCCAGAATGGGAGCTCTCGCTCTCCCTTGGTAGCTGGGTCACAGTATACCAGGCTGAGCTGCTCGCAATGAAGGAATGTGCTGAGGAGAACATGAGGAGGGCCTATAGAGGTAGGCGGATCCACATCTTCTCTGACAGCCAAGCAGCACTCAAGGCCGGGCTAGGATCGGGCTCTGACTCGAGGCTGGTGCTTGAGTGCTGGGAAGCCCTCCAACTGCTGAGTGGAACGAATAAGGTTGTCCTCGCGTGGGTCCCGGGCCACTCAGGGGTTGAGGGTAACGACCGAGCTGACGCTCTGGCTAGGCGTGGTTCGGGGACTGCCTTTACGGGACCTGAACCATACCTAGGAATCTCCCGCACCCTACTATCGGGATGGGTGGCAAACTGGGTTCGCTCCCAGCACCAGAAGCGCTGGGAGAGGACGCCGCGGCAAGAGCACGGTCATATTATGATGACTGGTCCTAACAAAGGTAGGGCCACGAGATGCCTACACCTTAATAGAGCTTCCCTGAGACTCACCGTTGGCTTATTTACAGGACACGGGGACTTCAGGAGGCATCTCAGCAGAATTGGGGTGCGCAATGGTACCCCTGACTGCAGACTCTGCGGCGAGGACGAGGAGACAGCCTCTCACATCGTCTTCAATTGTCCTGCCCTGGAACACAGGCGTTTCAGAACCTTCGGGACTTTCGACCGAGGGGACTTCCTCAACCAGGAGAACCTGGTCGGAGCTCTGCTGGACCTAGTCGGGAACACGGAACCTCGGCCAAGATGAGCTCCAGGGGTTAGCACAATGTGCCACTAGGTCTCGGTGCGGGGGGCGGGCACGATGATGGACGTCCCCTCTACCCCTGTGTAATTAATCTAATCTAATCTAATCTACGGCCAGATTTATTCTGTAGTGTATAGTATATGAGTATTTCTTACACCAGTACCATCGTATTCTTGAAGGCTTAATTGCACTCTGTAAGTGATTGTACTGAAGTTGATTATAAAAGTTTAAAATTAGAAGCTGCATACCTACGTTGGACAGCGCACCTGAACTCCGCCTCGTCAAGTCTATTCCTAGACGACATTTTTTTTTTTTTTTTTTCCACAAAAATACCCTTTGACAAGCCAACTGTGTCACATCCGCACGCTATTCTGAGTTCGGAACAAAAACCATCAATCAATGTTCTGGCGTTACTTCATTCGCGTGTTTCCCTTCTTCTCTTCGATGTTCGGGCGGTGGCACGGTTTAATAACGATTTGGGGTATAAAAAGCTGCAGCCCACGAGAGAGAAGCACATAGTCACGCAAACGATTTGAGAAAAAAGGAAACAAGCAAAAAGGGAACTGATTGAACAACGCGATACTCGCGATATGGAAATGAGTTATTTAGCGATATTGTAATGACGACAATTTTGATCCGTTACATGAAATTATTGACTGTCCCTATACAAATCATATTACCAACTGACTTTCGTCATAACAGGGCTAATCGTTTGCCGGTTGGTATCGCCGAATGGATGATTCGTAGGTACCTTGGCTAGTGACATCAACGTTAAAAGAAGGGAATTTCACGCAGCGCGATCTGAATTCAGTGGTGTGGGACACAACGCATAGCAAACAACAAATTTATCATTACAAGTAGTGTCGAGGTTTTGCATTGTACAAAGGCCACCACATATTCGATGACCACACGAGAAACAAAAACAGCAAATAATTGAAAACGCTGCAAATTCTTACACACGGTTTGGTTATTCCTCGGACCAGGCGCATGGAGACTCATTTCTTCAACATTGGGAAAATGGAAAGAGTGGGTGAGGCGGGTCCAGGACCCATTCCAATCGATTGAGGGTCCACAATTAAGTAAAAAATGATACCCCACACGCCCAGGTTACAGAAATCTCGAAAACACACAAACGAAATGGGTAGATAGGCACCCGTTTTGACTCATAGCCTCATCCAGAGGGCACCAATCGTTCCGGGACCCATTTCATTGGAATCAGCGTCCAAAATTTAGTGGAAAATGGTACCCGACACGCCTAGTGTGCCGTGAAAAATTTGAATTCTCGCCTTCCCTCCCAATTCAAACTGAGCGCGGTTTCGCTGCCTTCCGTATCTCATCGATTGCCACCCATCGATCTGTCCGGTGCTGCCACCTGAGCGAAGTTTTCCTAAACTGGCGTCTTCTGGCGATCTTATCAGCTTCCTCGTGCTCGTGGTACCGTACCATTCCGATTCCGATCTCGCTTTGGTTCTCCCTTTTGCCAGTTTTGCTTTCGGGTGCTCTAAGCTCTAATTTTTCCGTCCGATTTAAATTCCGTTCTGCTTCATCGACGTCGTGGATGGTCTGCCGTTTATCGCCATATGTCTCACAGTTTCGGATTGCCGCTCTACCGCTATCGTCAATCGTCGCCCGGAACATCGTGGCAAGGACGACTCGAAAATACCTCGTCTACCGTTTATCGCCATCCGTCCCGCAGTTTCGGGTTACCGCTCTACCGCTATCGTCAATCGTCGCCTGTCGCCTGTTTCGTCCAGGACATCGTCCAAGACAACTGGAAAATAACCCTGTAGACTGAGAGGCCAAATTCGTTGTAATAGGTGTAAATGTATACCTGAATATTGGTATAGAACTATTAAAAATCAGGTTTCCTTCCCAACCCATTATATTACGCGTGCGAGATGCGTATAAGGCGGCCTCTTTGGCAAGTACTATTCGTACTTCCATTAGGTAAATGGACCATCTCAACATTCGACGACGGAGAGAGGGCCGGCTGTCACGGGTTTGACGGATGCCGTGAGTTGAAAATACCCAAGCAGTGACTCTGACACAGTTTGGCAGCGGAACAGGGGTTTCGAACGTCTGTAAAAAGCGTCTGGGATGAAAATAGACGCGGAATAAGAGTCGATAAGGAGAATGACGGGGTAGCACCTGTCTCGTACTTCGTACATTGCCTGTTCGTAAAACGAATATACGAGGGCCAAGTAGGGCGCACGGGGCCGAATTTTTACGTATCATCGAGCTCCTTCTGCGAAACATGCAGGGAAGAAACGATTTTTGGAAGATCCACGAAGATTGGATAGATTGACGCAGGCGTTAAAAGCAATGTCATTCAAGGATTCGGCAGAGGATTTTAATTCAACGCAGTTTTCAGAGGATTTTCACTCCAGAGGCCCATCCCTTGTTCTTCAATCATCCCCTCCAAATATTCTCTGTTATACAGAACGTACTCATTCCCTTTAATTCATTATTTCATTATTGTACTCTTGATCCACGCCCAGAACATTCATTCTAATCAATCTTTCTCTTCTCTTTTCTCAATTTTGGTTGGTTATTCCATGAATAATCAACCAATGTTTTCATGCAATAGGTCAACCTCTCCGATTCGGCTAAAAAAAAAAAATTCTGGGCGTTTCATGGTGTCTAGATCAAAAAAGGTCAATGTCCGTCCGCCGTCCACGCCAACTTTGGTAAAGAGAAATTATTCAAAAAATCTGCAAGTACGGTCAGGGGTCCGTTCATGGCTCTAGTTGGTCCTCAAAGCTTTTCAACCCGATCGAACCAAATTTGGGTGGGGTAAGGGAATGTGAATTTCGAAAAATGGATTTTTGAGATTTTTTGCAATTTAGGTGTGTGGGCTATCATTTTCCACTAATTTCTCGACGTTGAATCCAATGAAATGGGTCCCAAACGATTGGCACTCATTAGAAGAGGTTATGGGTCAAAATGGGTATCTATTACCTATTTTAAATATGTGTTTTTCGAGATTTCTGTAACCTAGGCGTGTGGGGTATCATTTTCCACTAAATTCTGGACCCTGAACCGATTGGAATGGGTCCGGGACCCGCCACACCCACTGTTTCCCCCATTTTCCCCATGTTGAAGAAATGAGTCTCCGTGCGTCTGGTCCGAGGAATAACCAACCCGTGTATAAGAATTTGCAGCGTTTTCTTATTTCTTAAAATTCGTTTGAAGTTCAAAAGGGAAGCGTTTATATATTTATATGGCTGTTCAACTAAGAAGATATTCACATTACATGCATCATAATACAATATGCACCTAGCAAAAATTTTGGTAAGAATATACATTATCTTGACTGTATTTTGGTTCGCTCAAAAAGTAGATATGGTATCGTACGAATATGACATTAATAAATCAAAGGCGGAATTTATTACTGTCACACACGTATGATTACTATGACATGCGTGACTGCGGCCTCGATAAAATGAAATTTATCTTCTGGGGTGATCATCCAGCCCCAACTACTCGTACGTCGACTTCTGAGCTAACGATGGGCGGCACAACAGTGTGACGGGTTTTCAACAAACCGATCGGACGTGGTTTGGATTCATGAGGAAGAAGCGGTCCACTCCATATCCGGACATTCAGGGACATGAACTTGTTCGATGCTCGGCGCAATGGTCTCACGTGGCCCTCTCTTTTCAAACAACGTCCGATTTCCGTTTGTGCGGAAAGCGACAGTTACATAAACGATTTATTCGGCCATAAAGAATGCAAGAGGCCTAAATCATTGGAGGAATGAAGGAAGCCACACGCCGATACAAAACCAATTCTTTACACTTGAAGTGTCTTCAAGTGTAATTACCAGAGACAGGCAAATGCCATTTTGCCATGGTGCCACGTGGAAATGCCACGTTTGACCGATTTTACGGTGAAATGCCACATTTGGGCCAAAAACTGGAAAAAAGGTTTTTAGTGTGAACAATTTTTGAAATCCGGAAAGAAATTAGCGATTCCAGGATTTGGCTAAGTGTCGACGAAGCTACAGACTCGCTTGGCAGATACATTGCTAACGTAGTAGTTGGAAAGTTGGATGGTAAAGCTGCCGACGAAGGCTATCTTCTCCATGTCGTCCAGTTGAACAAGACAGATTCCTCTACCATCGTCCAAACTGTTCAAGAGGCACTAAGTAAGTTAGGTATCCAAGTTAGTGCACCTCGTTTTAGCCTGTTACATTGATTGATCGCCCTTTTTATTGGATTAGGTGACATATCTAATGTTCATGTTTTCTTTTCTTTTTAAGGAATTCTATGGAAAGGAGCTCCCGACACCGGTAGCCGTTTGATGCTCCTGGTTACAGACAGCGTTGCCTACATGTTGAGTGCAGGGAAGACTCTGTAAAAGATTTATCCGAAGTTTGTCCACGAGACTTGTCTTGCGCATGGTCTCCACAGGATTGCTGAGGCTGTACGTGAAGAGCACCCTGATGTGAACAAGTTGATATCTGTGGGAATGAAGATGTTCCTGAAGGATCCGAGCAGAGTTGAAGTTTTCCGGAAGTATCTACCTGACGCTCTACTGCCCCCAGAACCTGTGATCACCAGATGGGGAACCTGGCTGTCTGCTGCTTCGTACTACCGCAAACACCGAATGGCTTCAAGACTGTGCAGGAACTGGAGGATGATGCCGTACGTGTGAGAACCGCCAAAACGGTTATTGAAGACCCCAAGTTGCTCTCACAACTAATTTACCTGGAGTCATACTTCGAAGACATCCCACAAATCATCGAAAAATTACCATCACCCGAATTAATAGTGACCACGGGGATTTCCATGATGGAGGAGATCAGTCGCAGGACATTTCCGGGCCAGATAGGGAAAAAAATCGAGGCCAAGGTGCAGGCAGTCCTCCCTAGGAATAGCGGATGGGAGAAGATGAGGTCAGTAGCCAGCATTCTCTCAGGATAAATGGCCACCGTGCGAGAAGACTGTAATACAGACGATTCTCTCGATGAAATTTGCTCCAGTGACGTCGGTAGACGTAGAGAGGTCTTTTTCGAAACTGAAATACCTGTTGTCCGACAGAAGAATGAATTTTACTATGAACAACTTCGCAGCCCATCTCATTTTTTTTTTTTTTTCAATAAAAATTGAAAATTGATTTTGTAAATATTTATCATGTAAATAAGTTAGTAAAAATTATTTAGTAAAACTATAGCATATGAGCAGTGTTATTCTTTGTTTCCTGTGATGAAATTACAACCGGGGGGGGGGGGGGGGTATTTTGCCACGAAGGGTGCCACGTTTCGAACACAATAAATGCCACATTGTCACTTTATAAATGCCACGTTTCGCAAAAATAAGTGCCACTTTGTGCCTGTCTCTGGTAATTACGTATAGATAGATAGGTATAGAGAAAACGTGTTTATTTGAACTGAACAACAACAACAAATTCGCATTTGTGCCAATACATGGCACGGCAATACGAAAACAAGGAAAACACAGCACACGGCTGCCAATTGATAGGCGAGGATGAGGTTCAGTCCCAATTAAACTGGGCAACCAGCTCAGATCGATTGAACCAAGCAGCCTGGCTAAATCTCGAGAGTGGGAGCCAGTTCAAACCATTGAGCATTCCGATTATGGAGTTGGGGGTCAACCTAGCCACTCCGAACTGAGCGACAGGAAACTCAGCCAGAACAGGACAATGCCCCAGAAAATGAATAATGTCCTCTGATTCACCAAGACAGCAAAGGGAGCACAGCGTCCTGCCAATCACGTATATCGTCTCACTGGGAATGAGCCACTACCGAGGTCACCAGGGGTCTTGGAAAAAGTGTTTTTGGTGGGAAACGAGTTTATTTTATTCACCAAACGCGCGACACAGCGACCCTTCCACTCCCACAGCTCGCTGGGTTGGAAAGAGTGATTGAGTTATCATGACACACCCCCAGCAGTTAGGATAAACCCCAGCGGCATTCGAATGATGAGCCCTTCGGGCTTCCATTATAGAGAAGCTTCGTTTGAGTTCAGTATCGGTCATCCCAAGGCACAAGTCCCCCAAGGCGGATTAATTCGGGATAATTCCGTTTGAGCCTGTTTCCTGGCGATAGGCACGACTACAGGAGGATGGATGTACGCAATACTAATTTTGAATACTACGCACATCGTCATATACCATACCAGATTGAATAAAAAACCTAAAAAAATATCATAAAATTCCCAATCGCAGTCGATTCAGGGTCCAAAATTTGGTGGAAAATGATACCCCACACGCCTAGGTACCAGAAATCTCGAAAACAATTCGTACCCATTTTGACCCATAGCCTCATCCAGAGGGCACCAACCGTTCCGGGACCCGTCTCTTTGGATTCAGCGTCAAAAAATTAGTGGAAAATGACACCCCACACGCCTAGGTACCAGAAATCCCGAAAACACATATTCAAAATGGGTAGTAGATACCCATATTTGGTTGGTTATTCCTTAAATAATCAACGTATGTTTTCATGCAAATAGTCAATCTCTCCAATTCACCCCAAAAAAATTTTCAGGACGTTTCAAGGTGTCTAATGGCTCTAGTTGGTCCTCGAAACATTACAACCCAATCGGACCAAATTTGGGTGGGGTAGGGGTCAAATTGTTTATTTCAAAAAATGGATTTTTGAGATTTTTTGTAATCTAGGTGTGTGGGGTATCATTTTCCACTAAAGTCTGGACGCTGAATCCAATGAAATGAATCTCGAAACGACTGGCGCCCTCTGGTTGAGGTTATGAGTCAAAATGGGTGCCCATTTACCCATTTGGAATGTGTGTTTTCCAGATCTCTGGTACCTAGGCGTGTGGGGTATCATTTTCCACTAAATTGACCCTGAATCGATTGGAAAGGGTCCGGGACCCACCACACCCACTGTTTCCCCCATTTTTGGTTGGTTATTCCTTGAATAATCAACCTATGTTTTCATGATAATGGTCAACCTCTCCGATTCGGCTCAAAATTTTTTTCTGGACGTTTCATGATGTCCTGATCAAAAAACGCTGCAAATTCTTACACAGGGGTTGGTTATTCCTCGGACCAGAATATGTTGAAGAAATGAGTCTCCATGCGCCTGGTCCGAGGAATAACCAACCCCTGTGTAAGAATTTGCAGCGTTTTTTCGTATTCAAGCTAGATTTTATATTTGTATTGTCACTGTAGATAATTTACGCTACAGATAGACGAAATGCTACAATGCTCGCGTAGTGATGATGACCTTATTGCTACAGCATATCGTTCAATACTGGCCTCTGACATGAAAACAATTTTTTTTTTCTAGGCATAAACAACGTTTGGGTTTGAATTTGGGAGTCTCTGAAGCGCAAAACTCTACGGAAAATCGCTTAGAAATAAAACGTTTCATTTTCTAATTATGCTTAATTTCTGTTAGTGAGGGGTTAAGTTCTGCTGCTAGAGACTCGGAAAAAAATCTGTTTGTACATTCATAGGTTCGTACGTATTTACAGAAACAATTCGTTGTATACATTGTATCGACCCTCGGAGCAGAAACCTCTTGGTTCAAATACTTCGCCAATTGATGTACGAGAAAACCTATCCTTCGTGTTGAGGAAGGGCAAGGGGTCAGATACAATCACGAGAAGGTTCAACGACATCGGACACTTCATGTTCACGAAGCCTTTTGGCAAACATTCGGTTCGAAGCCGGTATAATGGATTTTTAACTGCTCCCCCGCGGCAGATGACGCCATTTCCACTCACGAAACTCGTAATCAAAGAACTCCACAAACTTCGGAGTCAACTCTTCAATTATTCTTCAGAAGTAGCGTCAAGAGTTAAAAGTTTGGCGCGATTCCGTGACGTTTCAATTCATCACGGTTCCCGCAGTTGGTTGCGAAGTCCTTACGCAAAAGGCTCGTTCCGCCGAGTTTTCGTTCAACAAAGAAAGGACGGGTGTGTTGCAAAATCCTTTGTACGGCGAGGAAAAGTTAATTTCGCATTCAATCGAAAGGTGCCAAACTCAAGGCAGTCATTACACTCAGTGGTCTTTCCACTGGGGTGTCTGGTTTTGCGTTGGTGGTGCTCAAGTGCTGAGTAGAGATGTGCCGTACTAGCTTATCTTGTGGAACAGTTCCACATGAGACTGTTCCGCGCTGAGACTAGTCTCATTTACCTGTTCCGGCGGAACAGTTTGGAACAGTCTGTTCCACGGGGTCTCATGATGACTGTTCTGCGAGTCTGACGACTCCGACAATGCTGTTGCGTATCTACCCTGTTCTCTGTTCCACATGAGACTGTTCCGCGCTGAGACTAGTCTCATATACCTGTTCCGGCGGAACAGTTTGGAACAGTTAGGAGTCTGTTCCACGGGGTCTCATTTATTTATTTATTTATTTATAATAATACGGGATAAACCCAATTACAAATGAGATAATAATCAGGCAGACAATCAGGAGTCACAGAAGTACGAAACAAAGAGTAGCTAAACAGGGTCGTGTAGGGGTTCAGAGCAGAGATGGTTAATGAGAGCAGTCTTAATGGATGAGAGAGGTGAGGAAATAATATCAATGAAGGGAGGAGAGGCGGAGAAGAGATTGACTTGGCGAGGAATGCGACTCATTGGACGATGGAGGAGGTAGTTCGTAGGGGAAAAAGGGACAGAAAATGGTGTGGTGGATCTTAAAGTGTGGCGAGGAACATGGAAGCCGACGCGAGCCAGGAGATCTGGTGCGTCAATACGCCCCGAGAGCAAGCCATGGAGGAACGACACATCAGCGCACATGCGACGATCACGGGGAGACAGCAGGTTGAAGCGGCGAGCGAGCTCAAAGTAATCCAGGTCCTCGCGGGGAATAAACAGTTTGTAGGCGAGGAAACGGAGGAATGCCCTGAAGACACGCTCGATCTGCAAGGTGTGGCAATCATAGTACGGGCTCCAGATCACCGACGCGTACTCCAGTATGGGTTGCACGAGAGCCTTATAAAGAGAAACCAGGGCTGATGCTTGGGAGAACTCTCTGGTGTTCCTCCTAAGAAAGCCCAGCACACGCATGCCACGGGATGCAACCTGCGCAATGTGGTATGAAAAGGATAGCTGGGAGTCCAGATAAACACCGAGGTCCACAATGCCGTCCTTACGTGACAGGAGAACTCCGTTGATTGAGTAGGTGTGGGTGACAGGAGAGTGCAAGCGGTGGAATGAGGTAACGGCACATTTAGAGGGGTTCAAAGCCAGACCGCTCTGATCGCACCATAGAGAAAGAGCGTCGAGGCTCTTCTGGAGGAGAAGGCAGTCCGAAGGGCCATCAATGGTTGTGAAGAGTTTGAGGTCATCAGCATAAATCAGGAACTCAGTGGCATGAAGAGAGGAGACGACTCCGTTAATCACCAGGTTGAAGAGGAGGGGGCCAAGGTGAGAGCCTTGAGGGACTCCAGAAGTGGCGATGAATGAGCGGGAGACGACACCATCCACACGCACAGAGAGCTGTCTGGCCGTGAGGTAGCTGGAAACCCACGAGTGAAATGGCCCAAAGACACCAATCGATGACAACACATCAAGGATTGTGCGATGAGGAAGCCTATCAAACGCCTTTGAAAAATCCGTCGTCACGAGGTCAACCTGGTGACCCTCCCCGATGGCGCAAAGTGTGAAGTCCTGGAAGGATGCCAGATTGGTTACGGTGGAACGCCCCTTTACAAAGCCATGCTGCTCGGGTGCTATGAACGAGTTGAACATTGGCGAGATGTGAACCACAACCAGTTTCTCAAATACCTTTGGGATAGTTGACAAGGAGCAGACCGGACGGTAGTTCCCAACATCACTCCTGTCACCCCTCTTGAAGATTGGAGTGATGTAGGATGACTTCCATTGATCGGGAAAGAAGCCAGACGAGAGGGATGCGTTAAAGAGGGTGGTCAGAGGCTGCGCGAGGCTGGATGCGCAGTTGCGAAGCAAAATAGGGGACCTCATGATGACCGTTCTGCGAGTCTGACGACTCCGACAATGCTGTTGCGTATCTACCCTGTTCTCTGTTCCACATGAGACTGTTCCGCGCTGAGACTAGTCTCATATACCTGTTCCGGCGGAACAGTTAGGAACAGTCTGTTCCACGGGGTCTCATGATGACCGTTTCTGCGAGCCTGACGACTCCGACGATGCTGTTGCGTCTCTATCCCGTTTTCTGTTGCGGAACACTTTATAACAGCAAGGTAATTCACGCCGATGCCCGTATAACATACTAATTTAATACTAAAAATGATATATCTAAAATTTATTTTGGGTAATTTGAATTAAAACAATCAAATAAATTAGAAATTGTTTTAATTATGTCAAATTTTTAGGTCAAATTATTCAAACTTAATTAGGTCTTGTTCAAAATCATAACAAAATTAATCTGACCGTAGTGACAGTTATTAAATCATCTAATGGTTAGCATTTAGGAACACGATTTCTTTAACTTTACTGGGTTTCAGTCGTGATCGTCTGTCACTAGTTATGCATTCAGTTTTTGAAAAAAAATACGTTCACACGGAACCGATGTTGCAACCACATTGAAATGTTTTAATGCCACTTTTGAAAGTAGTAGTTTTGCAACCTAGCCAGGGAAAACCAAAAATTAAGTGCCACGATGTACTTGTCTGTGTTCCTGTTCCTAACTAGTACGAGTGCTAGAATTCTAGTAGTTGAGTGCGTATTCACTTATACTAGTTTCTAGTATTTCTTTCTTCTTCTATACTCGTCTAGTTGTCTGTGTTCCTGTTCCAAACGAGTGCGAGAAAATAGTGTGCAGAGGCAGCGAACTCGGGGTATCGTTCGGAACAGTTGGAACTGTTAAGGAACGGAGGTGTTCCAAACAGATACCTGTTCCAATATACCTGTTCAGTTCTTTTCGGCACATCTCTAGTGCTGAGTCAACACGCAGAGATTGAGAATTGTGCGAAAAGTAACGGTAGGAAACCCCAACATGGACTGAGATTACATTCAATCTTGACGAGTGAGGTTAAAAGTAATTTCTGTATTTAATGTATTGTTGCGAGCTCGCACTGGCGCCGGCCAAATGGGCTGCCGGCGTCGCAAGGTCAACTACCTGTGGAAGGCTAAGGGACCGTTCTCGAATGTTCGAGAACCTCCCCATTCGTCCCCGAACGTTCTCGACCGGGCATCAGGTATAAAAACAGACCCACGAGCACCGCCGAGTTCAGTTCAATTCGGAGTCCCGATATAGACGCTTCTCGAGTTATAAATTGTGCCGTGCCGCGTTATAAATCGTGCGACAACCGCGTTACAACCGTGTATTGTGATTCTGTGTCATTGTGTAAATGCGCAAATGTGAACAGTGTATGTACTCACGTGAAGAATTGTTAATAAATTATTTACTAAGAACATAAATCGTTACAATTGGTGTCAGAAGTGGGATTACAATAATTAGTGTTATAGTGTTAGTGTTAAAGTGTTACAGTGTTTTACAGTAGTTATAAAGTGTTATAGTGACTTTAGTGTGTTACTGCGCGTTTGAACTCTTAAAAACGAACAAAATGAAGTTGACCGATTTGAAAGTTAAACAGCTGAAGGAAGAGCTGGAAGAGCGCGGCTTACCTACCGGTGGAACAAAAGCAGATCTACGCCTACGACTTAAGGAGAACTTGGTTGAAGAAGGTCATGACCCAGACAACTTTGACTTTGTGGATGATATCACCAGAATGGAAGAAAATTCTAGACAACTGTTTGAAGAAAACTCACGGAAAATGGAAGAGAATTCTAAAAGAATCGAAGAGAATTCTAGACAACTGTTTGAAGAAAACTCACGGAAAATGGAAGAGAATTCTAAAAGAATCGAAGAGAATTCTAGACAACTGTTTGAAGAAAACTCACGGAAAATGGAAGAGAATTCTAAAAGAATCGAAGAGAATTCTAGACAACTGTTTGAAGAAAACTCACGGAAAATGGAAGAGAATTCTAAAAGAATTGAAGAGAATTTGGTGAGTCATATGGATAAAATAGTGAGTGATGTTGCCAACATAAAAACTGATGTAGTCAGACTGGAGGACAATTTGAATTCATTGTCCAACACAGTTGACGATAAGATCTCTGCAGTTGACGATAAGATCTCTGCAGTTGATGATAAGATCTCTACAGTTGATGATAGGGTCTCTGCATTTGATGATAAGATCTCTCAGGTTAGAGACGAAATTGAAAACAAAATTCGAGCACTAGAGAGAAGCAATCAAGGAAAGTTGAGACACATGGATATACCAGCAGAAGGCAGCTTCAACAGTGGCAATGAAGAACAGTTTACAGGAACCAGAGGAAATAAGATTAAACCACCTACATTTGACGGAAAAGTACCATGGTCAACATACAAGAGACAATTTGAAGCTGCAGCTGTTGCAAATGGATGGCTCGAACATGACAAAGCAACAGCTTTAATAGTTGCATTGCGTGGAGAAGCCTTGAACATTCTCCAGACAATACCGGCTAGCCATCAGAACAATTACGAATTGTTGACTGCCAGGCTGGATATGAGATACGGAGATGCTCATCTTCAACAAGTCTACCATGCACAGATAAAGAACAGGAACCAGAAGACCACTGAGACTCTACAGGAATTTGAAGCAGACATTGCAAGACTGGTGAGACTGGCTTACCCTACAGCGCCTGATGACTTTTTGGAGCAGCTCGCTGTCCAGACTTTCGTAGATGGAATCAGGGACAGTGAAACTCAGCAAGCATTGAGACTCGCACGCCCAAAGATCTTGTGCGATGCCCTGGCGCATGCTTTGGAATTTGAGGCTGCGAAGCAAGCCTCTCACCGGAGCGGAGCACGTCTGAGACAGGTAGTGGAAGAAGAAGAAGATTTTGTTGAAAGGTTACGAAGGCTTTTGAAGCAAGAACCCAGCAGGAAGGACAGCAAAAGACAAATCAGATGCTGGAATTGTGGGGAAGTGGGCCACATTCGCCGTAGATGCCCCAAACCTGCAGAAATTGGAGATAAGAAGGAAAACTAAAATGGGTCGCCAAAGAGGGGTATATGTCGGCCCATATCAACAATACCCCAGAATTGGTTCTCCGGACTACTGGGACATTAAGCAATGACAGCATCTTTGTTGATGGCGCAGTAGATGAACGTCCTGTGAAGTTTTTGATTGACACTGGAGCAACTAGAACTATAGTTAACAAGACCCTCGCCAAGAATAAAGGAGCGCTCAAACCAGCACTGATTCGCCTCAAAACAGCAGGGGACCAGGAAATCCCAACGCATGGAGTTACCAAACTCAAAATCAGGATTGGACCTAAGCAGCTACAGCATGAAGTCTTAGTTGCTGACATCACTGAAGAAGTCATCTTAGGAATGGATGTGATCAAGAAGTATGGCTTCCAGCTGGATATGAAGAACGATGTCCTGAAGATTGGTGACAAAGAGGTGCCCTTCAGTGGTGCGGAAGACTCGGATGTGCAAGTTTTGTTGACCAAGGATGTGACGCTACCCGGACTGACTGAAAAGATAGTCTATGGTCGACCATCAGGACCAACTGTTAGAGAAGGGCAGATAGGTGTTGTGGAACCTCCCAGAGAAGGCGGCTTGAAGAAAGGATTGCTGACCGGCAAGGCTCTGGTAAGGATGAAGAATGTCATTCCTGTCCGGCTCATGAACCTCAATGCTTTTCCAGTAACCTTGAAGCAAGAAGAAGTATTGGGAAGTTGTAGCTCTGTGGCTTATCTTGCAGGTACTGCAGTGACACCCAATGGACCATCAATGAAGACTGTAAACTCAAGGCCTATCATAGATATTCTGACATCCTCGTGTGAAGGGCTCGATAAACACCAAAAGAAGATTGTGGGCAAGCTCATTGAGGATTATTCTGACATTTTCGATAATGTCGATGGCAATAAGGGACGGACCAACATCGTCAAGCACAAAATAAATACCCGTGACGCACAGCCAATCAGACAACCACCAAGGCGGCTTCCATTGGCAAAACGTGAGGAAGCAGAGAAGATTATACTCGATATGGAGAGGGAAGGGGTCATTGAACCATCTAGTAGTCCCTGGGCATCCCCGGTAGTCTTGGTGAAGAAAAAGGATGGATCCACCAGGTTTTGTGTGGACTATCGCAAACTAAATGATGTAACCAAGAAGGACAGCTACCCATTACCAAGAATTGATGACACTTTGGACACGCTGGCTGGCTCCCAATGGTTTTCAACGTTGGATCTGAAGAGTGGATACTGGCAAGTGGACTTGGATCCTAAGGATAAGGAAAAGACTGCATTTACAATAGGCACTGGACTATGGCAGTTTACAGTTATGCCTTTTGGATTATGTAACGCGCCAGCTACCTTCGGAAGGTTGATGGAAATTGTCCTACGTGGACTATCATGGAAAACGTGTCTGGTCTACTTGGACGACGTAATAGTAGTGGGGAAGACGTTCGAGGAACACTTGAAGAACTTAACAGAAGTGTTCAACAGAATTAGAGCAGCCAACCTGAAGTTGAGTCATCGCAAGTGCCACATATTCAGGCAGGAAGTCACATATTTAGGACATGTTGTATCCAGCGAGGGAATCAAGACTGATCCACAGAAAATCGATGCAGTTCGAGATTGGCCAGTCCCATTAGATAAACATCAGCTACGAAGTTTTCTAGGACTGTGCACCTATTACAGAAGATTCGTTCCTGGATTTGCCCGTGTGGCAAAGCCTCTCACAGCTCTAACGGAAGAAGGACGAGAGTACGCCTGGTCCAACGAGTGCCAGGAGGCTTTCGAGAGGTTGAAAACGGCTCTAATCACATCACCTATACTGGCCTACCCAAAGACAAGTGATCGCTTCATTCTGGACACAGACGCAAGTAATCTGGCAATTGGAGGAGTCCTCTCACAATTACAAGACGGGCAAGAAAAGGTGATTGGATACTTCAGTAAAGTATTGTCTAAACCAGAACGAAATTATTGTGTCACAAGAAGAGAATTACTGGCTGTAGTGAAATCAATCGAACACTTCCATAAGTATCTGTATGGTCGACAATTCAGCCTGAGAACAGATCACGCAGCATTGAAATGGCTCCTTCAATTCAAAAACCCAGAAGGACAGGTGGCTAGATGGATTGAGAGGCTCCAGGAGTATGATTTCACCACAGAGCATAGAGCTGGCACTATTCATCGAAATGCGGATGCCTTATCAAGGAGACCTTGTCTGGACAACTGCGGCCACTGCTCAAGACTGGACCAGCAAGAAGAAAACCTACGAAGGACTGGAATTATCCCGGATGAGTGGCTGCCAGAGCGCTTGCAGGAGCGGCAAGCAGAAGACCAGGAGCTGAAGGATCTTCTGGTTTGGAAGAGAACCAACAGGAGACCCAGTTGGCAAGAAATTAGTCATCGTAGCCCAACTATAAAAACCTATTGGGCGCAGTGGAACTCTATCAGTCTGGAAGACGGAATCCTGAAACGTCGCCTGGAGAATGATGATGGCACCGAGACAAGGACGCAGATCATCGTTCCACAAAAGTTGGTTCCCTTGGTTTTAGAGCATCTTCATGATGGAACATCAGGAGGACATTTTGGCATCACGAAAACGCTACAGAAGGTTAGAGAGCGTTTTTACTGGGTAGATAGCAAACAATCTGTCAAAGATTGGTGCAAGAAGTGTTTGCTGTGCAATGCCGTGCAGGGACCAATTGTGAAACCAAGGGCAAAGATGCGGCAGTACAATGTGGGAAGCCCAATGGAAAGAGTGGCCATCGACATAGCAGGGCCTTTCCCAGAAAGCGACAAAGGGAACAGATACATCTTGGTGGCCATGGACTATTTCACCAAGTGGATGGAGGCTTATGCATTGCCAAATCAAGAAGCTGCCACCGTTGCTGATGTCTTGGTTAAAGAGTTCTTCTGTCGATTTGGGATGCCTTTGGAGTTGCATTCTGACCAGGGGAGAAACTTTGAATCTTCCGTATTCCAGGAAGTTTGCAGGTTGTTGGGCATTCGTAAAACCAGGACTACAGCATTACACCCACAGTCGGATGGCCTGGTGGAGAGAATGAATCGGACAACTGGGAAATACTTGGCAAAAGTGGTCTCTGACCACCAGAAAGACTGGGACCAATACCTGCATCTGTTTGCCTTGGCCTACAGATCAGCGGTACAAGAAACAACTGGAGAGACTCCTGCATCGGTAATGTTTGGAAGGGAGATAAGACTACCGTGCGACTTGGAGTTTGGGAGCAAACCTGGAGATGATGTAGCTGGGGAGGACTATGTCAGCGTTCTAAAATCCAAGCTCCAGTATATCCATGAGAAAGTCCGGGGCCATTTGCAAATAGCCAGTGACCGGATGAAGACTCGATACGACATAAAGGCAACTGAGGTGGGTTTCCAAGCAGGCGATCTTGTCTGGTTCTACAATCCGCGTCGGAAGCGAGGACTATCACCGAAACTCCAGAAGGATTGGGAAGGACCCTACGAAATCATGAAAAGAATCAACGATGTCATCTACAGGATTCGAAGAACTCCAAGAGGGAAACCGCGAGTGGTACATCATAATCGGCTGGCAGCATTCGTGGGCAGTTCGACGCAGGAAGACCTATCGAGGACAGTGACTACACCATCATGTATAGAAGACCCGGCAACCCTGGAGTTCAACATGTTCATGAAGAACTATGGAGGGACTAGCAAAGCGAGATTTGGAGTCACCAACGAAGTGCGCGAGAACCTTTTTGACGTTGGAAAAGATTATGCGCTAGCACACTGTGTAGCTGCCGACCTCAAAATGTCGAGAGGAATTGCCGAAATATTCAAGAAGAAATATGGTAATGTCGACCAGTTGCAGCGGCAAAATCCACACATTGGAAAAACGTTGTCACTGAGGATAGCCAACCAGCTGATAGTCTATCTAGTGACAAAACAGTCTTCCCACCAGAAGCCAACCTACAGGACTCTTTGGGATGCGCTACTTGCCCTGAAGAAGCTGCTCATTAAGCAGGGAATGAAGAAGTTGGCAATACCCAAGATTGGTTGTGGCTTGGACCAATTGGATTGGAGGATAGTCCGTAACATGTTGGAGTTCATTTTCCAAGGGACCCAGATTGAGGTGCGGGTGTGTACCTGGAATCCTCATGGAAGAACTGATGTGAAGACTGTGGACTGCTATTTCTACCGCCAAGGCAGCTGCAAGAATGGTGATAAATGCCGCTATCGACATGGGCCCAATGATGAACAGATGCCCAAGATTGTTCTGGGACAGAACAATTCTAAGGAGGGGGCAGTGTTGCGAGCTCGCACTGGCGCCGGCCAAATGGGCTGCCGGCGTCGCAAGGTCAACTACCTGTGGAAGGCTAAGGGACCGTTCTCGAATGTTCGAGAACCTCCCCGTTCGTCCCCGAACGTTCTCGACCGGGCATCAGGTATAAAAACAGACCCACGAGCACCGCCGAGTTCAGTTCAATTCGGAGTCCCGATATAGACGCTTCGAGTTATAAATTGTGCCGTGCCGCGTTATAAATCGTGCGACAACCGCGTTACAACCGTGTATTGTGATTCTGTGTCATTGTGTAAATGCGCGAATGTGAACAGTGTATGTACTCACGTGAAGAATTGTTAATAAATTATTTACTAAGAACATAAATCGTTACAGTATATAAAGCCGACATAATACGAGTATTTTCAGACTCTGCCGGGAATTATAGATCAGATTCTAGATCATGTAGGTAAATTATTACAGGGGATGCTACAGGACTCGGTGATTAGCCATTCAACTCATCCTTGTGATAACCTCAGCACGTCACCGTGTCGCCTTCCATATATAGCGGTCATGGACTGTTGAATTCGATCTTAAAGGGGGGAAGGGGGTCAACAGAAGGATACTTAATATTTCTTTTCGCTGTGATAAGCAAGCGGGATAATGTCAAGAAGATAAATACAGATCCCTGGTTCCTAGTTTGCGGTCCCTGGAAGATGAGAGTGGTTGACCTTGAAGAAGACCCCCCCCCCCCCTCCACGTACCTGGCCACCGTGTAGGACAGAAGTCATCATCTTCTTGCCATTGTGCGTCATAACTCGACATTCGTCCGAGGGCGAAAGCCTCGGCTCAGGCGCCATACAAGCGCCAAGAAGTACGGCACAGATTCATTTTCATTCTTTTTTCAGCGTGTTCGCCTTAAAAAAGATGTGAGCAGCACCAGCAGGCTCATGGTCATTGCTGGCCAACGAAAGTGAAATCATTTTTGGCAAAATCATGCTTTCAGCATAAGCGATCAACTAGAAATTGTAACCTCGATGAACCCAACCTCCCCAAATGTTGAAAGATGTGGAAATAACGGACCTATTAATATTTTTTTTAAGTTGTCAACCAGTTGGCTAATGTATACGTTTTGGGAAGCCATACTAGATTCCACGTCCAATATTACACCGAACGATTCCACGTATCCAAAGTTTCAAAAATTATAACTCCGCATAAATGAAGATTTTGTTCAATCTTCAACCCTGACAACAACACGCCGACAAAATACATTCTCGACTCATCGGCTGTTTCTCGATTGATCAACAATATTCAACCATAGCTATGATGCTCGCACTATTGAAATTAAAAATGTCTTCTTTATACCGGAGCATCACACGGAAAGCTTCAAGAAGGACGAAGGACACATAAGCTAAATTGATAATGATATTCAAATATTTACGTATTTTTTGGTTGGCTATTACAATGTAATAGATTATGTAATAATCAAACTGTTTTTATGCGAAAATTCAATCTCGACGAATCGGCCCAAAACTTCTTAGTGGGCGTTTCATGGTGTCCTGATCAAAAAAGTCAAATGTCCGTCCTCCGTACGCCGTTTTTGGTAGTAGAAAATTTTCTAAAAATCTGAAATTTTGGTCGGGGACCCGTTTCCGGCTCTAGTTGGTCCTTGAATCTTTTTTCAACCCGAACGAAAAAATTGGTGGGGGGGGGGGGGGCAAATGTGTTATTTGAAAAATGGATTTTCGAGATTTTGGCGATCTGGCCGTGTGGGGTATCATTTTCCACTAAATTTTGGACGCTGAACCCAATGAGACGGGTCCCGGAACGATTGCCGCCCACCGGAAGAGGTTATGGACGCTGAATATATTTTTAAATTGAATCGTTTATTTCAAAAACCCCCAAACTGTCATTTTTTTAATTTTACAGTATTAACGAAAAACCGTGTAACTTAAACAAAATAAATAGTAATTGCATTATATTTTATTTTTTAACGTATTTTATGTAGATACATTGCTGACTTAATTTTTGAGTAAATACGATTAAACACAAATAAAAAAAAAATTTATAAAAATTTTATACTGAAGGGCTTTTTGCAATAAATGTAAGACTTAGGGGTTTTTTGCAACAAAAAAGTGTTATTAGTGTCTTATATTGAATATTTTATTGTTTTTTAGCTCTCCAAAACAATGAATGTAGGACACTTTAAATATATTATAAATTTTTTATGTTCAAGTATTGGTTTTACCGGATTTTTTCACAAAATAACAATTCTTACAAAATAAAATTTCCCCCAGTTTAGTGCAAAAATCCCTCAACTGTTAGCAGTTGAGGGGTTTTTGCACTAAATGTATAATACTTGGCTTGGTTTAGTAGCATTGGAGATGCTAGATTTAGGGGGTTTTTGCACTAAACGGTGTATCTCAGTTTTTAGTTATCATTTGTGGTTAAAACTGAAATTAACAAAAAATGTCAGTTAGGGGGTTTTTGAAATAAACGATTCAATTAGTCTCCATGCGCCTGGTCCGAGGAATAACCAACCCATGTGTAAGAATTTGCAGCGTTTACTTATTTGGCTCTCATTCTACTGGGTTTATGTGAATGTATAAACTTTTCTGCATTTTCAATTGCCTCCAACATCGTCATTAATATCCTCTGATTTGAATCAAAATCGAGATCTGCGTTAGAATTTCAACGAATTCGTTGTATTCTTCCAATTCATTCCCTTAATCATTTCCCTCACCTTCATGAGCAACTCACTATAATTTACCAATGAAGGTAGAAGTGAGTAAAACTTACTCAATGCGATGCTAGGGGTGAGTGAAACTTACTCACATAATTAGGCATGTGAGGATAGGTCTGACTAAGAATTACTTTTAAAACAGTTTCATAGAACGGTAGGAGTGAGTAAAATTGACTCACTATTTATAACTTACATTCTCCAATGATCGACACTCCACAATTGCTGTATTCCGTCTGACTAGTCACTCGTTCATATCCTGCTGAACGATTAGCAGAGAAGGAACGGGAAATTAACGGATGATTCACTTTGTGGGTATGATTTACATGCGTCTATTTCTCCAAGGTTAAATACAACATATGTATGTATGTAAATGTATTTTCGCTAAACTGATCTATCATAATTTCTTCCTTTATATAGTGAGTACTTGGAGTCTCATCGTGCGTGTTATAATTCCTCTAAAGAACCGTTTTATTGAATATTTTCAATTTATCAGTAGATTGCCAAATGATTAACACAACCATACAATGGCAAAAGTTCGACAATGTGGGAAGTGTCTCGTATTAAAGGTTATCTATATATATTACCCTTATCACTCCAAAAAGGGTAATAAACCAAAAGTGGTACCAACGTTTACAGCCAATAAGGAGAAAAATATTAACAACTTTAAAGACTCAGCCAGTTATTTCCCAACTCACTGAATTCATAACCTATGCTGAAAGAGGGTACAAAAAAATATTCGAATCAACATTGCAGCAACACGCCAGAAGTTAACCTCCCGACTGTTATGCAGCGTTTCAAAATAGTTTAACTGGTGCTGATAAAACACTGGTATTCGACTCTAAACTTATGGAACGGTAAGAAAAATTCAAATAGACGGAATTTCGTCATTGGGAGACATTAAATGAGACCGAAAGGTGAGAGTGGAAATAAAAACGAAGTCACGTGAGCTACCGGCACGCTACGAGGGCTATCGACGTAACTATTACATGAGTCAAACCGGTGGTAGACTGATTGGCTGCAATGATACCTACTGTTGAAACCCTTAGAGGGTTGATCTTTCGAGGAAGTCGAAAACAGGAGCGAGTGTCATGCAACGCGAAGAATGGGGAACTGATAACGATTAAGGGAGAAATATTACGAGGGATCATTGTCGCTTATACATGAAGTCCTCGAGAAGCCAAATATTTATTCGTTTGGATCTCAGCTGGAATAAAAGTCAATAAACTACAATGGAGATTTTTTAAAATTTTTTTGTCCTCTGTTTATTATAATTGCACCACGTTGTAAACTTATTAATAATATTGTAACGATTTATGTTCTTAGTAAATAATTTATTAACAATCGTTCACTTGAGTACATACACTGTTCACTTACACAATGACAGAATCACAATTTATTCACAAATAATTATATATTTATCACAAATAATTTATTAACAATCGTTCACATGAGTACATACACTGTTCACTTACACAATGACAGAATCACAATACACGGTTGTCGCACTATTTATAACGCGGCACGGCACAATTTATAACCCGAAGCGTCTATATCTGGACTCCAAATTGAACTGAACTCTGCGGCGTTTCTGGGCCTGTTTTATACCTGCTGCCTGGCCGAGAACGTTCTGGAACCTTCCCTGGTTCTGGAAGGTTCCAGCCAATTCGATACGACGCACAATTCCTCGAAATGACTCCCTTAGCCCTCCACAGGTCGTTGACCTTGCAACGCCAGCAGCCCATTTGACAGGCGCAGGTGCGAGCTCGCAACAATATTTTTGTGACTCAAGTTAACTATGTTACATAATTCAGCTAAGGTACTACAGTGCTTAGCTTATAATTATTTAAATAACTGATTTTACTGTCTTTGCATTGGCAAACTAATTCATGTGTTTTCGTGCGTTTCAGCCTTCTGAGGAGATCATTGACGTCAAGAAGTCGAACAGCCTCTGCGTTGACATGATCTTGTAGCCTTTGGAGATGGGTAGACCCTTGAAGCCTGATGATTTCGTTTGCTGTCTCGACTTGGTGTAACTGGTCGTTTTTGAAGTACCATTGAGCGTTCGAGATGCACCCAAGTATCATATTTTGGAATCTGTATTATGTATCGATTGGTTAGAGCGGTGCAGCCCCACAACTGCACTGAGTAAGTCCAGACTGGCTTTAGCGCTTGCTTGTAAAGGATCATCTTGATGTGGACGGACAAATTTTATTGTCACCCCCATTATCAGTACATTTTTATGAATTTGAGTGTCAGTTCTTCCTTTTTCTTTTTCACGTGGGCTCTCCATCTGAGCCTCGCGTCAAGTGTCAGCCTTTTTGTTGGTAAAGTCTATGTGCATCGAGTTGGCCTCTTTCATTATAATTCTCCTCCTTGCTGTCCATTCTTCAATTTGGGAGATTGTGAGGTTGAGTTTGACATTGACTCTTCATTGTTGTTTCCCACAGCCAAAATTGCCGTGTCATCGGCGAAGGTCGCTGTTGTGTTTTCGTCATTTTCAGGTAGATCACTGGTGTAGAGGAGATACAAGAGTGGGCCAAGTACACTCCCCTGTGGCATTCCAGCGTTGATCGTTTTGGGTTCCGAATAGGCATCTTCATGTCTTACGCGGAAATATCGATCTGATAAATAGGATCTTGAAAGCTGTGCACACTTTTGCGGTAGCATCATTTTAAAGTTTATGATTGAGCCCATCGTGCCAAACTTTGTCAAACGCTTGCGTAATGTCGAGGAAGATGGTCATTCGGTGAACTTGATCAATGGTCGAATGTTTGCTTCTGAAACCGAATTGGTGTTTTGGTATCAGGTTCCGTTTGGAGACAACCTGAACCAATCTCTTACAAAGGAGCTTTTCGAATAATTTTTATAACACAGGCAAGAGGGAGATGGGCCTGAAGCAGGTTCTTCCTGGGGCTTTACTAGCTTTGAAATCACTATTACCTCTATTTTCCACAGTTTGGCACATAACAGAGCCTGATGGATGTATTCATAATTTTTGTAAGCCTGGCAATGACCTTCCTTGACAGATTTTTCAGAACTTGGCCTGTGATGAGGTCGTATCCTGGTGCTTTCTTGGGATTGATCTCAGCCTGAATCGTCTTCTGAACTTCATAATAAAGATGAGGGTTATTTGTTCAAAATTATGCAAATTGCGAAAAAAATGTTGAAATGATAAAATTTTTCTTTTTTCAAAATTCTGAATTTTTTCGTTAAAAGGTATTTTGATTTTCCTTTTTCCTGAAACGTCAACAAAATAATGTCGAGGGTTGAATGATTTGAACGCAGATATTAATAACTATGATGATTATATTTACGTCAAAATTTACCTTATTCGCGTTCGGGGACAGATGCCGGACTTGCTCCGGAGACCTGCCATCATCTCCCATGGTAGCACCTCACCCGCACCTGTAACAAATTAATTGCCAACATTGAGCCACATTGAAACAGCTGCGAGAAGACATGGACGAACCTGCTAGGAAGGGAAATAGGTATGACGTCTAATCGGGTGAGCTAACAGCCGATCATTTTGTGTGGTTATTGAAGAATATAGTCATAATTTGAATGAACATTTCGTCAACGAATTTGGACTAAATTTGATAATTTTTACGAATCAAATAGGTTACAAATCAAATACAACGAGCGTTTCACAAAAATTTGGGCAGATTGTCATTCTGCATGGAAACACCTTGGTTATTCCAGGAATAACCAACCAAAACTCAAAATTGAAGGAACCCAGGAGGGCCAGGAAGCCACCTGTGCTAGCACTAAGGTCGCTAGAAATAATTCAACAGCTTGGCCATTGAGTTGTTGAAAGTGTGAGGAGGATCTTGCAAGAACCAAAGATCCCTTTGGTTGATGCTTCGCTGAAAAAGTTCTTCAACAAGTTCATGTAGCCATGTTGCTATCGATGGCCCTGGTACGCGAGGTATTCCCTGGCTGGCTCGTCTTTTGGGTGTGCGCTTTTGCCCCCACGCTCGCCAGACTTGACGACCTGCGACTTTTTTCTGTGAGGATACCTTGGAAACCTCGGACCATGAACAATCTAAAAGACGCTATCAGAAGGGAAATGGCGTCTGTGAAGTTTTGCTGGAGCGCGTCCACCAAAAGCTTCACACTACGAGCAAGATGGTCGACATTTGACGGACGTTATTTTCCAAAGAATAACCAACCATTGTGAAAGAATTGGCAGCGTTTTGTAGTGTTGCGAGCTGGCACCTGCGCCGGTCAAATGGGCTGCCGGCATCGCAGGGTCAACAACCTGTGGAGGGCTAAGGGTCGCTCTCAAACATTCGTGCATCTTATCGAATTGGCTGGACCCTTCCCTTTCACTCAAGACACGTCAAGTTCCCAGAACCAGGGAAGGTTCAAGAACCTTCTCAACCAAGGCAGCCAGTATAAAAGTGACCCAGGAACGCCGCGCAGGGCAGTTCAGTTCCAAGTTCGGATATAGATGGTTCATGTTATAAATCGTGCCGTGCCGTGTTATAAATAGTGCGACAACCGCGTAACATCACAACGTCATTGTGTAAGTGCGCAAATGTGAACAGTGTATTCAAGTGAACGATTGTAATAAATTATTAACAAAGAATATAAATCGTTACAGTATTAACTCTCTTCAACAGAAATGAAATAACGATAAGAGAATTGGAGAAACAATCTACAAGTGGCTCTAAGTGGCCCTCTAAATGAGGTTATGGGTCATAATGGGTACCACCTATCTACCCATTTCCAATGTGTTTTAGACATTTCTGGTACTTAGGCGTGTGGGGTATCATTTTCTACTAAATTCTGGACGCTGAATCCAATGAAAAGGGTCCCAGAACGATTGGCACCCACAGAAAGAAATTATGGGTCAAATGTGGCTCCATTCGGAAATGTTTTTGCTATTTATTCTTTTCTAGCGTAGAGCTTGATGGTCTGAGGAGTTTATGCTCTTTCGTCGCTTCAAATTGCGTGTTGAGCCTTTGGAGAAAATTGTAGAGCGTTTTCGAACCTCCAAACTCCTTCGTGGGGGCATTCTTACAGGCAAATTAGCCGCTAGTGAAGACCGTAATAGACGGCCGTTTTTGGTTTTAGAGGCATGTTCGGTCGTTTCTCCTCGTCCCCGCTACGTGACTCTCGTAATAATTCCCGTCCTGAGGGACCCAACAGTGGTTATATAGAAGATAATGTTATGGTGCCTTGTGATTAACCTCAGTTTTCCATCATTTTAAGAAAGCGCTTCCGAGTGCAGATTCATTCTAGCATAATGCAAGGGCTATTTCCTCCAAGGAAGTGTAAGCAGGGTTGCAATCCGTTGAAACATTGAATTCCCAAGTGTTCAAACCAAATTTAGCGAGGTAGCCAATTTGGACAACGCGAGAGCGGTTATTGTCTGATTTTATCTCAGAACTACACAATACATCAATCAAGGGAGCCCACCTCGTTACCGTCGAATGGGATTTGATTATGTAGCCTCCTTAAAAGATAACCGTAAATCACGGACTGGATACCCGACCCGGACATTCGATATTCACGGGGGGAACCCGATTGTCTGGTTCGTTCGATAGGAACAAGTCTAATAGGGTTTCAGCGGCCGTCATGTGCGAAATCGATTACAGTTGGAGCGAACGAACTCGAGCGACTTTTGCCCTGACGCATCGCGCGACGTTAACGAATTGGCTTATTCTGATCAATGGGCGAGACTCGGCTGAACCAAATGAACCTACAACGAGACAACTCGCCTTACATGGAATAAGTGAAATCATTATCTGCGATCATTAGATCACACTTGATTATGATTCGCTTGATCGGGAGGAAAGCGAGTCAATAACGCAAGCGAAAGTTCTCTATGAGAAATCGGTTTTTTCGCAGCGTTAAGTTGGTATCTTGACAGGTAAAAAGTACGAGCGTTGGCTAAACTTGATCAAGAATATTATACTAATCATTCATTCAGATTCATTAATATGGCATCACATTTTCAGTTCTCGAGAATGTTTATTATTGGGAAGCGGATATTCACGACAGGGCATTCCTTACTCGGAAGGATCCATTTTGGTTGGTTATTCCTTGAATAATCAACCTGTTTTCATGATAATGGTCAACCTCTCCGATTCGGCTCAAAATTTTTTTCTGGACGTTTCATGATGTCCTGATCAAAAAAGATCAATGTCCGTCCGCCGTACGTCGTACGCCGTCCGCCGTCCATTGTCCACGCCGTTTTTGGTAGTAGAAATTTTCTAAAAATCTGAAATTTGGGTCAGGGGTCTGTTCCAGCCGAGATGTGTCCTCGAAACTTTTCAGCCCGATCGGACCAAATTTGGAGGGGTAGGGGTTTTTTGAAAAATGGATTTTCGAGATTTTGGGTGATTTAGGCGAGTGGGGTGTCATTTTCCACTAAATTTTGGACGCTGAATCCAATAAAATGAGTCCCAGAACAATTGGCACCCACTGGAAGAATTTATGGGTCAAATTGGGTATTTATTACCCATTTTGAATATGTGTTTTCGGGATTTCTGCTACCTAGGCGAGTAGGGTATCATTTTCCACTAAATTTTGGACGCTAAATCCAATGAAATGGGTCCCAGAACGATTGGCACCCACTGGAAGAAGTAATGGGTCAAATTGGGTATATATGACTCATTATGAATATGCGTTTTCGAGATTTCTGGTACCTGGGCGTGTGGGGTATCATTTTCCACTAAATTCTGGATCCTGAATCGATTGGAGTGGGTCTGGGACCCGCCGCACCCACCGTTATCCCCATTTCCCCCATGTTGAAGAAATGAGTCTCCATGCGCCTGGTCCGAGGAATAACCAACCCGTGTCTAAGAATTTGTAGCGTTTTTTGTATGATAACATAGTTTGATAATTCAAGGAATAACCAACCAAAATCCATCTATTGCGGACTCTTTTCTACCAGAAACAGCATCGATCGGTACCTTCTTAAGACTTCATCTTCCGCGAAGACTGTCGCTTCGGAACATCAACTCAGGGTCGATGCCTCTCGGATTCTTTCTTCTCACTGAGCCGCCCAAACCGCTCTCAGTGGATTGTGGAACGATTATATCTGATTGAATGCCATCATCCAGGAGGTAATCGATCGCTGTTACGAAATACGGCCGAGTTGGAAGATAAACGCTGGAAAATTGGAATGGTTGAATGGTCGAACGAGGGATCC
>CM034002.1:26315322-26340516 GCA_019603395.1 Cyrtorhinus lividipennis | reverse complement strand
GTCCACGCCGATTTCGGTAGTAGGAAATTTTCTAAAAATATAAAATTTCGGTCAGGGACCCGTTCTTGGACGTAGTTGGTCCTTGGAACTTTTCAACCCGATCGGAGCAAATGGGGAGGAGTGAAGAGAGGGAAGAGATGTGTACTTTGAAAGAAAATCTGCAAATTCTGACACACGGGTTGGTCAATTATTCCTCGAACCAGGCGCAATGGAGAATAGTTGAACCTCGGGCCAAGGGAAACAGTGAGTGTTGCGAGGTACCAACACCAATTCAAGCGATTCAGGGTCAGAATTTAGTGGGGGGAAAATGAATACCCCACATGGAACGCGCCTAGGTTACGCAGAGATCTCGAAAACACATATATATTTTGAATATATTCAAAATGGGTAATAGATACACAATTTGACCCATAACTTCTTCCAGTGGGGGCCGATCGTTCTGGGACCACATTTCATTGGATTCACGTCAAAATTTAGTGGAAAACGATTACCCCACTCGCCAAGATCGCCCTAATAGAAAATTCATTTTTCAAAAAACACATTTTGACCCCTACCCCACCCAAATTTGGTCCGATCGGGCTGAAAAGTTTGGAGGACCGTTCTAGACCGAGAACAGACCCCTGACCCAAATTTCAGATTTTAGAAAATTTTCTACTAACCAAAAACGGCGTGGACGGCGGACGGCGGACGGACATTGATTTTTTGGTTGGTTATTCCTTGAATAATCAACCTATGTTTTTGATCTAGACACCATGAAACGTCCAGAAAAAAATTTTGAGCCGAATCGGAGAGGTTGACCATTTGCAATGAAAACATAGGTTGATTATTCAAGGAATAACTAACCAAGACGGAGACTTTTGGCAAATTGACGTGTAGGGTATCATTTTCCATCAAATTTTGGACGCTGAATCCTATGAGACGGATCGCAGAACGATTGGCTTCCGCAAGAAGAGGTTATGGGTCAAAATGGGTGACTTTTCATCCATTTCAAATGTGTGTTTTCGAGATTTTTGGTGCCTAGGCGTGTGGGGTATCATTTTCCAACAAATTTTTGATGCTGAATCGATTGGAGCCCTCATGCTCCTATTCCAACCCCTGTAAAAGAATCGCAGCATTTTCCGAAGTAGACACGCCCAGATGTGAAATGCTCCGATTTGATTGCCTTCGAATGCCTTTTTCCTGCTCGTACGGTGATCAGACATTTTTTATTTTACATTTGAAAATTTTGGCAAGTAAAAATTAAGGGAAAGGGAACATATTAGTAGGTACCATGGAATATTCCAACGAAAATTACGAATCAATGACTATTGACTCAGGAGTAAAGAGGATGCTAATCTTAAAAGAGGCTCTGAAGATCCTAGAGAAGTTACTTCTGAACTCTGTGAAGTGGCAAAATGGTGCTTTTGGTTAATTCTCATATGAAACAGCTTGGAATTACACATACAATACTCGAGCAATAATCATAAGCAAGGGTTCGCCCGTGGGAATGTGGTTAGTCGTCGATGAAGCGCAGTACTCCCGACGATTTAATTATGATTCGATACGTTCCCTATTTATACAGGTGCGGCGAGGCCGCGAAGGGAAGCAGGAATATCGCAATTATGGACGAAAACCTGTAGGCCGCTCAGAGGTTTGGGTTTGCTCATTATTGTGAGATTTCTCTCCTTCCTCTGAATTCTCGAGCCACTCTTGACGGTATCGGCGCCATCCCTTTGGCGGTTGGCCCACAGTTGAGCGAATGGTGTTATTACTTCAGGTATGCCTCAGCCCTTGATTTGGGTCAGGGACCATAACTGAGTTTCAGGGTGAGTAGCTCGTGTTTGCATGATCGGCCTTCGTGAAGCATAATTTTCATTAGTAGCAATATACTCCTCATCCTCCGTAACCCAAACCAAACCTTCGAGGACACACACTCCAAATGAGAATTATTAGCAGATACCCATCTACATGCTCATCTAGTTCACCCCTGCTTGAGAGGCTGCCTCTGTAGAGAAATTTACATCAATTTGTCACGATACCGCTGTCCTTATCGACTAACCCTGATATTAACTGGTTTCACATCAAACAATATCATTACCCAAAGAGGAGGCAAATGAGCAGGGTTGCCAACACCAACTCAATTTATCTGTAGAAATCGTAAAAAACCTTAGTATACTGTTTCACAGCCACCTTTATCAGTTACACTCCCCACCGTTGCTCCTATTATCAGTCATCCAAGTTATTTTGTTATCATCTCATCACTGCAACCTTTTATAAAAATTTATCATTAAGGACAACTTTATCCAAAGATAAATGGCAGCGGGAAGAGGTCATAAGATATTTTCACTGAAGTTTACCCGGTATTTTATTGTTTTCAATAAACCAAAGGTGGATATTTCTACCTAACTTTTTATCCTTTTGGAAGGTTATTCCTTGAATAATCAACCTGCTTTCTTGCAAATGTTCAATCTCTTCGATTCGCCCCAAAAAAAATTTCTGGACGTTTCAAGGTGTATAGATCAAAAAGAGCAAATTTCTGTCCGCACTACGCCGTCCACGCCAATTTCGGTAGTAGAAAATGTTCTAAAAATCTGAAATTTGGGTCCGTTCTCAGCTCTATTTGGTCCTCGAACCTTTTTAGCCCGATCGGAGCAAATTTGGGTGGGGTAGGGGGTCAAAGTGTGTATTTCCAAAAAAGTATTTTCGAGATTTTTGGCGGTCTAGGCGTGTGGGGTATTATTTTCCGCTAAATTTTGGACTCTAAATCCTATGAAGTGGGTCCCAGAACGATTGGCACCCACCGGAAGAAGTTATGGGTCAAAAAGGGTATCTATCTACCCATTTTGAAAATGGGTTTTCGAGATTCCTGGTACCTAGCTGTATGGGGCATCATTTTCCAACAAATTTTGGACACTAAATCCAATGAAATGGGTCCCGGAACGATTGGCACCCTCTGGATGAGGTTATGGGTCAAAATGGGTACATATCTACCCATTTCGAATGTCTGTTTTCGATATTTCTGGCGCCTAGGCGTATGGGGTATCATTTTCGACTAAATTTTGGACCCTGAATCGATTGGAATGTGCCCGGGACCCGCCACACCCATTTTTTGCCCCATTTTCCTCATGTTGAAGAAATGCGTCTTCATACGACTGGTCCGAGTAATAACCAAACCCTTTGATTTCACATTTGGTGACCATAGATTAACTTATGCTACATGCCCCACCTACAAACGTGTTTTAATTCGAATTTATGTAGGGTCCTTGTAGGCCTCTGTGCTGACCATTTTTACAAACTTCTGTTCGTATTTAAAGTTTAAATTCAAGTGTTGGATGAAAATCCTACATTTTTCACGACCTTACAAACAATCCTCACCGACAATGGTCCGAAAAGTCAGCTCGTGACTAATTTCTTTGAAGCTCTACAAAGAATAATTTATAATTCAGTTCAACTCCAAGTTGATACTTCGTTATTTGTTTATGAAATTTTGGGGCCAAAGCGAATGTCACAGGTAGGGAACCAAAGAAGAACTTGTTCCCTCACTTCCTTCCTGGATCCCGTCCCCTGTAAACTCTTGAAGGAGCGGACATATTTATAATAATTGAGTGGAGTTTGTATTCAAAGTCTGACGCGGCTTCTTTCACAAGAAAAAAAATGAGAAGAAGGAAGGAAGTGCTCATTATTTTTTTCTTTGTAGCCAAGTTTTAATTTACGTAATTGCTCGCCGAGGAGGCTTCGCTAAATAACCGCAAAACTTCACCCAGCTTCACCTTCCCGCCTGAAGTTTTATCGAAAAACCCTAACTTTTCTTTTTGATAAACGCATTAGGTTGAGAGTTCCTGAGTCAAAGCATTATTGGTCGCCATAATTGGATGTGCCCATCTGGTTTAGTAGTGGATAGCGATGAAATGAGAGCTTTTAATGGGCCGAGTGAAATTACCACAAATTCACCTGCTGTTCACTCCATTTTTTAGATTTTCAATAGTTATAGTATAATCGTTGTTTGCCCCTCAATGTTGTATTATTGGAATGAAACAGTCTAATCTTGTATTAGGTAGCTGTAGTGACCAACCCGCATTGATATGATGTCAGTCTGTCAGTTGCCGAGATCAAATATCGATTATTGATCGCTAAGGCCGGGTACACACGTTGAGGATTCCGGAGAGGATTCCAAAGAGGGATTCCTCTGAGAAAAACCTCTGAGGCGGCCGGAGCCGGACGGAGCATCCACACGTACGGGAAAACCAGGAGGCTTTGGACAGAGGGTTCGACACGCGAGAGGCCTTTCGAGGAAAACTGAAAAAATTAACAAGGAGCTATGACCACTGTGACGATACTTGAGCGATACCTACAACCGATCACCTCATACACGTGAAGGAAGGGGTTCAATTCTGGGAACCGCAACCCCGGCCTCAGGTAGCAGGTAGCCAGGCCTTTCCAAAAATTGGAAAGGCCTGGCGGCCTGTTCGGTCCGCCTCAACTGAAGGCCTCGACCCGTCCACACGGTCCGTCGGCCGAAGAGGAATCGATCAACGAGGAATCCTCTCCGGAATCCTCAACGTGTGTACCCGGCCTAATACGTTCCGTCGCTGTTGAGGAAAACGTTTCTTTATTCCCTGGATATGAGGAAATATGCGGGATTCTTCCTCATGGATTTCCCAAACTGTGCCAATTAGCCTCAGAAGGGGAAAATATACATTAAACGAACCTAACCTTCTGTCACATCATCAATTTGAGCGTATTTTTAGGTATTCAAGGAACTACAAACGGCCAGGAAGTGGCAGATTAAAATGAACGAGTTGAAAAGGGTTCAACCGTAAGCTGGACCATCTACCAGTCCATCTGAATGGCAAAATCATACCGCACATTGCTGCTAAATACCTTTGATTGAACATGTACGCCAAAAAATAATAAAAATTTGTGCTTGTGTTCCAAATAATGTATTGATTATAGGGTCAGCAATCAGAAATGGTGATCCTGAGCAAATTGCCTTATAAACTTGTCCTTCTCAAACCAGTTCGGATTATGCAGCGACCTTCAGAGTTTTCTAAATAATGTGCTGAGTTATTGTTTGGATGGACTCAAGAATGGTTCGTCTCCATGAAACTAAAGACACCACAATCAGAAAAGGCTGGAGAGAGACATGGGAAACCTCCCCAACCTAGCGCTACCAAGCGGATTTTTCGCACACTTCCCTCTTATTTTCGAAAATGTCGCGCTCGGTGAATACCTATCTTCATCTACTTTCTAAAGATTAGAAAATAGAAGAAGAAATCCTGAGATTAGCATGCTTATTAATGAATGAGATTCCGATTATTGATTTTTCTATGTATAATGCATTTACACACATTTCAAAATAATGCATTGCGCACGATAGCTGCCGTGATTTTTAAGATTTATGTGACCCTTTTTCCGCAAAATCTTCGTTTGCACCATGGAAATAGGATGACTATCCTATCCTGCTTCTGCATCACTTATTGCAGGCACATAGGTGACCACCACATGGAACTCATTAGGTGCATAAGCACGTGCTATTTAGATCGGCAGGCACCTCAAATCAATATTGCAAACTTAAAACAAAGTCTCCTATATTCTTCACTGTAGGGGAAAAAGAGAAAAAAATATTCACAACAATACGGAACAGGCTTGTACGTAAATGATAGAGTAAGCACCGAAAAACATTTGGTAGAGATAAAAGGCAATAATAAAGGTCGCACTTCCAAGATATTACATTATTTGCCCAACTTTTCATATACCTGTTGTAGGTCCTGATTCATGTATTCCAATTTACTCAAAACCAGCATCAAGAGGAAAGAAGAAAAAGGAATAAATAAACCAAGGCGATAAGGTGATAACAGAATGAGGAGGTGTCCGAAAGAGCCGCTTGGTAGCGCTAGGGTGGAGGAGGGGAGTCTCTTTCCAGCATCTCCTATAGGTATTAATTTAAAAGCAGCTAAAAGATCACTTCAACGAAGATGCTGCCCATTTGCTTGAAGTTGAAGATGACACTTGTGTCTTCTCAAAAAAGTTTGGACTACCAGTGCGCTCTGACGGCGATTGGAAGAAGTAGGCTTATCACCTTGGATGCGCCTAAACCTCAAACTTTCTGTTATTCTATCCATTGTTGCTGGTACAAGATAGCTTTTGAATAACCTCAATATAGAATTCGATCGTAAATACATCATTTCAATGTTTGAAAAACTAGTAGGTATCTCCGTGTTTTCATCCAAGGAAAGGGGTCCAACCCTTGGGTGGTTTTCTCAAAATCTCTACTCAGGAACCAAATGCGTAATTCACCATGATTTTTGTCCAAACTTTTGTCTTCATGTTTTTTAGAAAACTTTCATCTGGCTGTGACGCTTAGATGGAAAGAAGGTACCGATTTGACGTAGCAATATTGGGAAATAAGGGGAATGCTTCTAATAAATGGGATAAATTTAAGTACTTTGAAAGCGTCGATTTCCTTTAGATTACTCTGCATCCAGCACAGCAACCAGAATTCAGCGGTAATAAACAACCGTCAGTACAAAAAAATTCCGTCAGAGCGCACTGGTCGTACACATTTTTGATGGGGAGACGCAAGTAAAGTTTGTGAACCTTTTCAGACGACTCAAGGGAATTAAGCTATTTCTTTTTCCTTTAAAGTCTGTGATTATATTATGAACATTTCTCGTCAAACATGTATTTCCCTAAACTCCCAAGCAATAGGAGACTTAGTGAAGTACGATTATACAGGTTATCAATCCGAAATTTATATATTTATCGTATCAATGGATAATTCCTTATAAATTACACTTGTTGAAATAAGGATTTGTAACTAATACTACTTTTTAAGGTAATTAATGGTATTATAATCGAATTAAACTGCCTATAGGCACCAAAATAATGACGTCATTGATCAAAAACAAGCAATTTCTTTGTTGATTATTGTCAATATTTTAGACCGATTTGAATTGTGAGTAAACCTAAATCAACTTAAATTAATTTTAGTTTAAAAATGCCAATAAGAGTGACTAAATGCAACAATTATTAGAGTTGGCGAAGTAACTTGTTCGCGGTTCTCTTATCTATTTCAGCTACCCTGCTACCTTCTGTTGCAATTAGCAATTTGAACTCCTGACCTTTCGTGCCTTCTCCAAACACAACAGCTGGATGTTCCCCTAGCACGAAGAACAGTTCGTTAAGTAGTTGGAAGTGGTTGTCCGCAGCGGTTGTCAATGTTCCACTGGAGGTTATACTTAACTGGGTTGCCCTAATCTGATTATGATCGGCATGATCAATACAGTTGATGGCTACTGTTTTGCTGGTTCTATTACCTAAACGTGGTATATTGCTCATGTCAATACAGTTTTTCACCTGAAATGAAGGAAGAGTTGATGAAATAAAACCATTAGAAGGTCTTCTTTGGCTAAAAGAATGGTCCCTGTGGAGAAATCAGTGGTGATAGCGGATGATTTCGGTCAATTTGAGTTACTTTCTCAAAATCCTCATCATTGAGTTTCCACGACTCATTCCAATCGATTCAGAATTTCAAATTTAGTCAAAAATGCTACACCACTCGCAGGGCCGGCGAGAGCGATCGCAGGCCCCAGGGCTGGACCTAATCCGGGCCCCTAGGTATGGTATGCATGAAGGCGTTTTGTTTGTGAGGGGTACCGGGGGTCAAGGGATACTCCCCAGTCCCTGAGAAGAATGTTGAATTACAGGTAAAATAACTCATTTTGGTGTAATCTAGACCTGTTTTCACTTATTCATTCATAAATTATCTTTTCAGGCTGTTTCATATTTAAGGAAACCACAAATTTAGGCACTCATTGAAGAAATACAAAATGGTTTTAATTGAAACCTTTTCAAAAAAAAAAAAAAAATAATTAATTAGATAAAATAGATTAAATAATAATTAATAAATAATTTTAAAAAGACCACTGATTTGTATTTTAAACCAGACCCAGGGCCCTGGATCGGGCCCCGCCGGGGGCCCGGGCCCCCGAGTTGTAGCCCCCCCTACCCCTCCCTGTCGCCGGCCCTGACCACTCGCTTAGTTTCTAAAAAATCCAAAACTCACATTCAAAATAGGTAGCTGGGTGAGCCAATGTATGAGCCTATGTATTTTCTTAACAGGATTTTCGCGATTTTGGGGAACTAGTCATAATATACTATTAAATATTGGACGCTGAATCAATTGGTGTGAGAAACCATTGTGGGAGGATTAGCTGCATTCGTCCATGCTGAAGCCCATAAAAGGTCGACCATCTCAGATCGGCCTCAACGGCCGATTCTTCAGGACGTTTTACGATGCCTGGGATAAAATCACAGGGGTAGGTTTTTCTATGGAGCATGGGGGAAAACAGTGTGGGTTAACAGTCCCGGACTCATTCCAATAGATTCAGCGTCCAAAATTTGGTGGAAAATGATACCCCACTCACCTGGTATCAAAAATCTCCAAAACCCACATGCGAAATATGTAAGTAGGTACCCATTTTGACCTATACCCCCTCAGGTGGGAACTAATTTTTTCCGGGACCCATCTCAATGGATTCAGCGTTCAAAAATTAGTGGAAAATGATACCCCACACGCCTACGTACGGGAGATCTCGGAAACACATATTCGAAATTGGTAGATGGATACATACCCATTTTGACCTTAACCTTTTCCAGTGGGCTCTAGTCGTTCCGGGGCCCGCCCCGTTGGATCCAAAATCCAAAATTCCAAAATCTAGCATCCTTTTTTTAGATGAGAATGTTACCTCACACGTCTAAATCACAAAAACACATTCTTCATATAACAAATTTTGACCCCCACCAACAAAATTTGATCAGGTTGAATAGTTTTTCTGACCAAATTACTACATTTTAGGCCCAATTGTAGAGATTGGGGAAAAAATTAGTTTTTTGAAAAATTGATTTTTGAGATTTCAGGAGCATAGGCGTGTAAGGTATCATTTTCTACTAAATTTTGGGCGCTGAATCCATTTAGACGGATCCCGGAACGATTGGCGCCCTCTGGAAGATGTTATGGATCAAAATGAGTTATTTTTTAACTAAGTATTGGACGCTGAATAGATCGGAATGAGTCTGGGACACTCCACGCTCACTGTTTTTCCTCATTTTCCCCATGATATTGGTCCAAGGAGTTAACAGAATTTTTCAATAGGTTAGTTGTGTTATACTCCTATAACCCGGACCTACTTCATTTCCATCGTGCTTACTTGGTAGGAGGTTATTCAGCCTGCTTGACCATTCGCTTTGCCACTTATGGGGATCTGAATGTGGCCTCATTAGACTAGGTTAACTTCGTGAGTGCTGGCCTAGATGATTCCGCACTGGTTGAAATTTCGATTTTGTCATTGTAACGATAGAAGCCTCGGTAACTTTCCCATTTCTTTTCATTTCTTCTTCTAATTTAGCGTTTAGTCGATTCATAAGTATTGATTAGCAATACTTGTTGTTCATCATTCATCAAAATAGGAGGAAGAAGTGCAACAATACTTTTTTTTTTTTTAATTTTTATTTCCAAAAAAAATTTAGAACAGAGAATGGGATACAAACAAAAATGCAGCACAGGCCATTTAATGGCCTGTCACAATGGCCATGGAAATTATGGAAATTAATCCCCTATATGGGCAAATGCCCATGGCAGGGGATGAGCCTCAGATGAGCAGCCAGTTTAACCCCCACCGAGCCAGATGAATCTAATTTCCACGACTACTTACAATACAATACAAGTAACATCAAGATTGCCAAATTGTCCAATAAATATGAATAAATATAAAACAAGTATTGAATGTAAATAACAATAATAAAAATATATACATGAGTAAATTTATTTTCTAATGAATAATAAATCACAGCAGATAGAGGAACATATTATGTACATAAAATTTAAAAATAATAAATAAATTATAAGATTGTTGTTACAAAGCTAACCGGCCTACATAGTATGACTTTAATTTCTCTGAATTCTGCTTAAATGTATTATCACCAGAATAAATAAAAGTCTTTAAATCCGTCTGAAAACCGTGTTCGTGTTCGATTAAGTCGAACTCATAGAAAACCTTATCAAAGCTGGCACTCGAAAGAGTGAAAAATCGCCCAAAAAGCTCCACGAAGTGGCCATCGAAGCCAACGGGAGTGAAAAGAAATGAAAATATTGCGAGCCACTAGTTCACGCTCCATTTAGCAAAAGGGAGCGATAATGGAGGCCGTATCAACTCCCTCCCAGCTCCTGGTCACCTCGCTTCTTCAATACGGTCGGGGTCCCCAGTACATGGCAAAAAGAGCTGAATATCTCTCCACTCCCAGCCTAATCAGAATAATCGATGGCCGCAGTTTTTCCGTCGGTGGCGTTAGCTTTGTGAGAGGGATAACATCTTTCAAGTCAGCGTTCAAAAATAATGAAGCTCCCCTGAGCGGGAAAATCCGCAAGAGGCGGTTTCAACTCGTCTGGGTCTTTGCCATTTTTTATCCTCGGAATTCATCGCGGCTTGATAATTCAACAAAGCATTCACCTTTGTTTATCTATTCAGCGAGCTTGATTACCAACGAAAACCCTCTCAAACGAAAAAGCCGCTACGAGAATCTTCACGTAGGTTTAATTTGGGCATTCTCACGTTTTTGCTTTGTCAAAATATTATTTTTCGGTGACGACACCGATAAGCCGCACATTGTTATCTTCTGTGTCTGAGAACTTCGATAATGCATAGGACCTATCTCATCAAATGATAATACACACGAAGAAAACTCCTGTAGACATGCGTTTTTGCACATTCAGCAGCAATCTTGCCTTTTATAAGATTATTTTGCTTTGTCGGAGTGACACGACCAATCTCCAATGTCTAATTTTTGTGCTCCAGAGAAAAATCGGGCATCAGAGATTACACTATTGTACTCAGTTCGAATAGTTATGAGCTAAAAAATGCGTACGAGGGTGGATCGATAAGTTTCCGGCCTGACCATAAAAATCAACGTTTTTAAGAATTTTTTTTTTTTTTTTAATTTCTCAACATAATCTTCTTTAAGGCTGATACATTTCTCATAGCGGTGTTCTAGTCTAGTAATGCCATATCTATAGACTGATTCGTCAAGCTCCTCTTCTGGCGAAGGAAAAATCTTGTTCCATCACGATAACGAACCATTGCACACGTCAATCGTTGCGATTAAACACCAAAATCAACGATCTGAAGTTTGAATTGATGCCGCACCCTACCTACTCTCCAGACCTATCCCCGACTGACTATTTTCTGTTTCCTAACCTCAAACAATGACTTGGCGGTAAGAGATTTGCGGACAATGAAGAAGTAATCGAAGCTGTAAATGGGTATTTTGATTATCAGTCTATAGAGATGGCATTACTAGACTAGAACACCGCTATGAGAAATGTATCAGCCTTGAAGAAGATTATGTTGAGAAATTAAAAAAAAAAAATTCTTAAAAACGTTGTTTTTCATGGTCAGGCCGGAAACTTATCGATCCACCGTCGTACTTACAAGAGCTGCACACTGCTGATAAGTTGTTAAGTACCCAGAAGTTATGGATTTTCTCCTCCGATTCGATTTTACATTCCTGTGAGACAGTGGGTTTGAACTGAAGAACTGTAACAGTTAATTGAACTTTTAATGACTGATTGAACAGATGTAAACGGATACAGATTTCATGAACAGCGATACAAACACGTTGGAGAACAGAACAGAAGTAACAGTAAGTGGTGAAATTGAGAGGTTTCCTTGACGGCGCACGGTTACCCCCTTAGTTCACAGAACGAGCGAGCGCTGATGTCGTGACCTACCCTGGTTGATCCAAACGGCGGGTAATTTGAACTGGCTGCTCCTTGGCATCTTCCAATCTTATAGGGAGGCCTGGGGCCGAACAATTCCTTTCAACATTTAATTTGACTTCTCTAAAATTGTCCTCCTTTCAGGACATTTTGATTTTCAACAATTTGCCCATTAAAATGAAAGTGCAGTTAATTGAACAAATTGAAACACGCTCCGAATTCTTTCGCAATGGTAGGTTGTTCCTTGGAGCAGATTCATAGAGGAAAAAAGGGGAAATAGTGGGTTTGGAGTGTCCCGAAATCATTCTAATCGATTCAGCGCCCAACATTTACCATAAAATGATACCCTACATGCCTAATTCAACCAAAAATTTCAAAAAATCCATAAAAAGAATAGAAAAATATGCCCGATCTGGCTAATAAGGTTTGAGGATCAACCAAAGCCGTAAAGAGGTCCCTGACCAAAATTTCAAATTTTTAGAAAATTTTCTATCATTTACCTGCATGGCCGGCGTACGGAGCTTTCTAGATCTAAACACATCATGAAACGTATACTGTAAAGTGTTGAGGCCAGTTAGAGAAGTAGAACACCCCCCCCCCCCCTTCCCCCATTGACCTTGGACATGATAGCATAAGTTTATCAGGATATAATAAACTGCAAATCGAACAAAATAACAAATTTCTGAAAAAGTACTATTCATTCAAGTAGCTTGAACCATAATATAAGTGCTAATATATAACTCGTATAAAAAAGTGTAATTAATCTGTTCATCAACTATTCATCAAGATAATAACTTGGTACATTTGGAAATTTATTCAAATTGTCTTCTACGGCCGAGCAAATAGTGGTTCATTCCCCATTCGTGAAAGGTCCCTTATGGGGATCTACATTGCTGGTCTTATGACTTTTCGAATCTTGATTTGTCGTGACTTAATTTTTCTTTAACGAAATCAATTTGTACGCTATGAAATGGAAATGAATGAATTATAATAGGTTGGTGACCGGTACTGAAACGTGCCGCGATCTCTGCAGTATTGTTGATCAGTCCAATTATCGAAGATTAAACTCCTTCGGTTGATCTGTTTGATCGTGCCTCTGACATCTCTATTAACTTCGAAGACAGCCAATTACCGGAGACTTTCTAATTGGTATCCACAACTAGACATTAAATGCAGCTAAGTTGAGGACAATGCTTCTGAATGCTAGATTTCTAACTAAACTAGATGTTTAAAGATCATTAAAAAATCATAAACTGATTGAATTAAAGGAAATTGTTGAGGATTTTGACGGATTTTTAGCGCATTCTCATTATCAAAACTTGCTTCAAAAGTACAAAAAATATAATAATGAATAGGGGAAACGTAGTTGGAATTAAAATGTATGAACGGCGTTGACTCATCAAAACTATAATAGAAACATGTAAAAATTCAAAAAATGTAAACTAATATTTCAACAACATTCATGGTTGTATTTGCGCGTTTAATATGATGGTCGTTAAAGCAAATAAAATGTAAAAATTTCATTCCACGGGAATAGGGAAGGCCCTGTGACCTTACTATTCCCAGGTCAATTGAATAAATCAACCGTTGTTTGGCCTACCTGATCAACAATTTCATTATTCACTGTGTGTATTCTCTCGAATGGTATTGTTGCCATAAACGTGACAAACTACGGTTAGATCAAATTTTCATCGATTCAATAGGACAGTTTGAAAAGGACGGAACACATAACCTACTAGATGACGAGTCTTATTCCTGTGGAGTTTTTAATTTAGTGAGCCACACAACCAGTTTGTGGCGGACACAGGGGCCAATGACGGCCAATAATTGATATTTGGCCAAAAACTATCGATGTTTTTTGTAAAAATCCTAGGTATTTTGTGATATTTTTTAAATAAAAATGTTGAAATGATTTGAATATTGAATGAAATGAATTTTTAGCGTTTTTATAAAGAAGCTGGAATAGCTCAGCTTTTTTGTCTACATGAATGGAATGGTATATTGCAAAAAGGCTCTTTTAACAAAAGGGCTGCGGCTATGTTACCGTTAAAGTTTGTACATTCAGTTAATTTATGAAATTATAGTATGAAATCTAGTCAGTATATAGAATAACGAGCGGTTTTAGGTAGTTTGTATAATTCAAAGTTTTCTTTATGCTTTCCCCAGGGAATTTATTAAATAAGTAGGTATATTGTATTGTAACGATTTATGTTCTTTGTAAATAATTTATTACAATTGTTCACGCAAATGAACTGTCCTCATTCACACACTTACACAATCACAAGGCACAATGCATGGTTGTAATGCTTGTTGCACTAATTTATAACAGGGCACAATTTATAACATGAAGCATCTATATTCGGACTCTGAACTGAACTGCACTTGTAACGGGGCGGCAGATTCCAAGCGCCCCGTCAAGAAACTTCGGCGGCGGGGTACGGATCGTCCCCTCTCCTCTCCAAGCGCCTGACCCAGCTGGGCGAAAGGCGTGTCCTCATTGGATTGGTTGGGCGATGGGCGGCGCGAGACACCCAGGGAGGAGTAGGAGGGGAAGGCGACTTGACGAGCGGACTGGGGAAACGCTCGGAAGTCAGTCGGGTACGGACTCAAGTGAAACGAGGTTGGCCCCCCCTGCTCGCCATAATCTCGAGAGGACGAGGCGAGGCAGGGGCGGGGCGGAACAACCTGTTTCGGGGCGGAACAACCTGTTCCGGGGCGGAACAACCTGTTCCGGGGCGGAACAACCTGTTCCGGGGCGGAACAACCGAGGCGGAACATCAGTCAGTCGTGTACGAACTCAAGTGAAGGAAAGTTGGGATCTCCGTTCGCCGTAATCTCGTGAGGACAAGGCGGAACGAAGTGAAGTGAAGCGGAACATCGAAGCGGAACAACCGACGCGTAGCAAATCAACCCCTTGTGAAGCCGGTGTTGTGAAAGTGACCTGAGGGAACAAGTGTATCGTGGTTCCTTCAGGGTGAGAACTCGGGAATTGGGAGATCAGCCAATTCCTCTCCCGTAACAGTGGGCCCTTATACGAACTGAAAATCCCCCGTCGGACCCGAGTGTTGATCCGTTCGCGCCCGATTCGACGGCCAATAGTCCAGGTTTCCCACGCACCGCCAGTCGTCGGACCTCCGTCGGAAAGAGTCTCGCCTCCTCCGGCCTGGACGGCGTTCCCCTGACCGAAGCCGAGCAGCGAAGAGAACATCACCCTGTTGTCTCCATCCGAAGGAGTTGGTACACGTAAGTGGCGAAATAACTCTGTTTCGTACCCTCGCAACGCGAAAGTCGAATCTTTAAATCTGGCCCAAGCCCTGACGTTTAGTCACCAGAAAGCTGATCATAGAGTTGTACATCGTAGCCGTATTATTTAGTATTTTGTCTGTCGTGCGTTAGGAAAAGTAAAAGGAATTAGGGGAGGACATTAACAAATCACTTCCACTTTACCGTTATTCAAACCAAACATTTGAGCCTTCAGCTACCTCGTAAATTCATTTGGCCCTCAGCCCTTCACTTCTGCCTACTCAATAATTAGATTACGTAATAGTCAATATCCTTCTCGGCCGAGACATTCCGTATTTTATATTTCTGTCAATTGCGTTTATTATAAGTCAATATTGAACCCTTGTCTTTTCAATCACGCAACCCCATTCCTCAGAGCTTGGTAAATTCAGGTGTACTTGGCGTCCATGACCGACCATTGCAGACATTCCGGACGGTAAGTGAAAGTCTTTAATCTCCCACTAATTATTCGCCTAGGTCTATTTTTGGATCCCTAGCCCGTTACGTGAAAACGACGGGTTACATCTTTTGGTGGCAAGCGGTGGGATTTTTCAGAAATCTCGATTTCTGTCGTATCCACAACAAGTGATCTTGACCAGGTGAATATTGGTGAGAAAAAGCTCTGAAGGAATTGGGTCGCGTTCCATAATCTTGAAATTCAAACTGTGCTAGTTGTAGATTCCGAAATTTAAAATTGTAAGAAACAAACAAATCGGCCCGAGTGTGAGGAAGCGAGTGAGGAGCCAATTGACTTCAAATCCGTGTCTAGGATTTTTTCTTTCCAAAAATCGAAATTTAGATACTGGCTCATTTATTTAGTAGCATCACTCTCACTGTAGCCTTCTGTTCCGAAACTTGTCCCGGGGCTTTCTGTTCCGAGACTGTTCCGGGGCCCTCTGTTCCGGGACTGTTCCGAGACTTGTCCCGGGGCTCTCTGTTCCGAGACTGTTCCGGGGCCCTCTGTTCCGGGACTGTTCCGAGACTTGTCCCGGGGCTCTCTGTTCCGAGACTGTTCCGGGGCCCTCTGTTCCGGGACTGTTCCGGGACTTGTCCCGGGGCCTTCTGTTCCGAGACTGTTCCGGGGCCCTCTGTTCCGGGACTGTTCCGGGACTTGTCCCGGGGCTTTCTGTTCCGAGACTGTTCCGGGGCCTTCTGTTCCGAAACTGTTCCGGGGCCCTCTGTTCCGGGACTGTTCCGGGACTTGTTCCGAGACTGTTCCGGGGCCCTCTGTTCCGGGACTGTTCCGGGACTTGTTCCGAGACTGTTCCGGGGCCCTCTGTTCCGGGACTGTTCCGGGACTTGTCCCGGGGCCTTCTGTTCCGGAGCTGTTCCGGGGCCCTCTGTTCCGGGACTGTTCCGGGACTTGTTCCGGGGCCCTCTGTTCCGGAACTGTTCCGGAGCCTTCAGCTCCAATTGACATCCCGATTCCAGACCCGTCATAGCTCTTACCAACTGGGAAGTCCTTTCTCAATTCGTGGGGAAATTATCGGTCCTTGGTGCGCAAGAAAGTGATCTATCGGTTCTATAATTTTTTCTTTTTTTTTTATTTTTTTATTTAACAAGTGAATTCGCGACCATGCACCAAAACAGCAGCCCATCAGACGAGGGCGAAGCCATGATGAACCCCGATCTGGAAATAAAATGCACAACACAAGTACTTACCTTGTTTTACTAATGACCGTACCTCATGAGTCGTGACAGGACTCCCTGGGTCCCCCCCCCCCCCCCTTTTTTTTTTCTTTAACCCTTTGTAATGGCAGCAAAATCTAGGGTTCGTTGTTCAGTTTCTGGCTTTGTGAAAGAGGTTGTCTGCATGACGAATGAGCCGTCGATTGATGGAAAATGTGTGAGTTTGAGTGTGAGAGGAGACTAAAGAAAGGGCCGGTTTGTATGTTTCACATCATAGTAGGGAAGTAGAAGATAAGACCAGCGGAAGACACATCTCGCCCATCGCACCACCTGGGAACACCAGCGCCATCATGCTCTCGACGGGTGGGGACGTCCTGTGCCCATCTGCACCAAGCAACGACACCCGCCGACAACGTACCGCTGCGAGAGAAAATGCCGGAACCTGCGGCCCACGGACCCTGCCTACCCGAAGCCCTGCTCCCGCGCCAAACACGAGAAGGACCACCACCAACCTGTGCCGCTTGTAGACGATGGCGGTACGAACAAGCATGGATAGCGGCCAAACGACCTGACGCAATGCCCATCGCACCAGTCACCCCCACCGGAAGGAAAATTGCCGAGGTAGACCTCGGCCTCCAAAGATCGGAGGAGTGTAACGGGGCGGCAGATTCCAAGCGCCCCGTCAAGAAACTTCGGCGGCGGGGTACGGATCGTCCCCTCTCCTCTCCAAGCGCCTGACCCAGCTGGGCGAAAGGCGTGTCCTCATTGGATTGGTTGGGCGATGGGCGGCGCGAGACACCCAGGGAGGAGTAGGAGGGGAAGGCGACTTGACGAGCGGACTGGGGAAACGCTCGGAAGTCAGTCGGGTACGGACTCAAGTGAAACGAGGTTGGCCCCCCCTGCTCGCCATAATCTCGAGAGGACGAGGCGAGGCAGGGGCGGGGCGGAACAACCTGTTTCGGGGCGGAACAACCTGTTCCGGGGCGGAACAACCTGTTCCGGGGCGGAACAACCGAGGCGGAACATCAGTCAGTCGTGTACGAACTCAAGTGAAGGAAAGTTGGGATCTCCGTTCGCCGTAATCTCGTGAGGACAAGGCGGAACGAAGTGAAGTGAAGCGGAACATCGAAGCGGAACAACCGACGCGTAGCAAATCAACCCCTTGTGAAGCCGGTGTTGTGAAAGTGACCTGAGGGAACAAGTGTATCGTGGTTCCTTCAGGGTGAGAACTCGGGAATTGGGAGATCAGCCAATTCCTCTCCCGTAACAGTGGGCCCTTATACGAACTGAAAATCCCCCGTCGGACCCGAGTGTTGATCCGTTCGCGCCCGATTCGACGGCCAATAGTCCAGGTTTCCCACGCACCGCCAGTCGTCGGACCTCCGTCGGAAAGAGTCTCGCCTCCTCCGGCCTGGACGGCGTTCCCCTGACCGAAGCCGAGCAGCGAAGAGAACATCACCCTGTTGTCTCCATCCGAAGGAGTTGGTACACGTAAGTGGCGAAATAACTCTGTTTCGTACCCTCGCAACGCGAAAGTCGAATCTTTAAATCTGGCCCAAGCCCTGACGTTTAGTCACCAGAAAGCTGATCATAGAGTTGTACATCGTAGCCGTATTATTTAGTATTTTGTCTGTCGTGCGTTAGGAAAAGTAAAAGGAATTAGGGGAGGACATTAACAAATCACTTCCACTTTACCGTTATTCAAACCAAACATTTGAGCCTTCAGCTACCTCGTAAATTCATTTGGCCCTCAGCCCTTCACTTCTGCCTACTCAATAATTAGATTACGTAATAGTCAATATCCTTCTCGGCCGAGACATTCCGTATTTTATATTTCTGTCAATTGCGTTTATTATAAGTCAATATTGAACCCTTGTCTTTTCAATCACGCAACCCCATTCCTCAGAGCTTGGTAAATTCAGGTGTACTTGGCGTCCATGACCGACCATTGCAGACATTCCGGACGGTAAGTGAAAGTCTTTAATCTCCCACTAATTATTCGCCTAGGTCTATTTTTGGATCCCTAGCCCGTTACGTGAAAACGACGGGTTACACACTGCGCAGCGTTCCTCAGTCCCTTTTTATGCTCGCTCCCTTGGCCGAGAACCTTCTTGAGTCTTTCCTGGTTCTGGGAACTTGTGTTGTCTCAAGCAAGTGGGAAGGTTCCAGCCAATTCGATGCACGAATGTTCAAGAGTGACCCTTAGCCTAGGTTGTTGACCTTGTAATGCTGGTTGCCCAGGAGACAGGTGCAAGTGTAATCTTGCAACAGTATAGTAACGAAACACCAATTTTTTAAAGTGTAGAACCGAATGCTTTTCATGGGATGTCACTCTTTGAATAATATTATTCAAGGGAAATGAAAATATTGAAGAACTGACATGCATTTTCATTTCACGTATGTAATTTGTCGTGATAACAGAGTAACGGAGATAAGTAAAATACGTGTCAGAGGTCAAAAATTGCATAGAACCTTATTTTTGTCACTCTTGTATCTTACTTGAGGTGGATTTTGTGGTGTAGTGGCAAAAATCCTTGTGCGTCCCCTGCCACCCGATTGAAGGGATACCTCGTTTGGAGGTATTTCAGTCAAAAATCTTTCTTTGCAATGGGTTAACTGCCAAAAAGCATACAGCTGTCGGAAAATTCCGTTTTTGTTCCCAGTTGTAAAAAGTCATCGGTTATTTCCTTCACCCACATCATCTTGTTGAGCACTTGATGAGGAACTTGCCATGTTGAGGTCACAAAGAAAACTGAGGATAAATCAGAATTTAATTGGAGGAACAAAAAACATAGGAGATCTCTTTTTAGATCCATCTGACTCCTGAATCATACTGGCCTCCCGTACTCCTGTCATTTCATATAATAACTAGTTAATGTTTGCAATTCTAGAAATTTCATACTGTAACGATTTATATTCTTCGTTAATAATTTATTACAATTATTCACTTGAATACACTGTTCACATTAGCGCACTTACACAATGACACAATCACAATACATGGTTGTAATGCTGTTGTCGCACTATTTATAACACAGTACTATTTATAACACTATTTATAACACAAAGCTCTATATTTGGACCCCGAACTGAACTGAACTGGCGTTCCTGGGTCCCTTTATACTGGCTGCCTCTTGGTCGAGTACCTTCTTGAACCTTCCCTAGTTCTGGGAACTCGACGTGTTGTCTCGAGTGAATGGGAAGGTTCCAGCCAATTCGATACATATTATAACAATACAATTCCTCGAAAGTGTCCCTTAGCCCTCCTCAGGTCGTTGACCCTGTGAGGCCAGCCCATTTGACAGGCGCAGGTGCAATCTTGCAACAATACTTCAACTGGACTCCATAGTTATTCTATGTACTAACTAATCATTTTACCTACTAAATGATTACACACTTTAACTGTAACATGAAAATACATCATGAAGGAATCAAGGGTCTTCCCACAGTCATTGGTAATATTTTTGTTGAGTTCAAATAATGTTCCATAGTGGGTTTGAAGATAAGGGGAAAGAGCTTTGGTGCTCTGTTTTGGTGCTCTACTGCTCTTGGGAACTATGTTAGGAATTATTGGAGATGCTTCAAGGAGAGGGATAGAGCCATTTTTATTTGGAAGGAATTTATGACTTGATATCTTCCCTTTGTTTTTAAGCTGAGCGGTTTTTTCACGTTTAAACAACGATTTTGTGAGCATTCCAGGCCAGGTACCCTAGAGCCAGGGGTCAGAAATTACCGCCATTCACCTGTGTTCTTGCTAAAATCCTCGGTTTTGGGCGTATCGCCCACGCGTGGTACACGATGCAGGTCAGTTGACATGCTAAGGACCCTCGAGGTTTGAAGGGAGAGCGTGAAGACATCGAAGGTCTGCTTCCCCTCAGCCTATTTCTTAGCGCCCATGGCCGAAATAACAAAAGCACGCGCCCTTGTGGACGATCATTCAAGGGAATATCTTCACGGCGACCCGACCAGTTCCTCGTCCCCTCAACATCGGACGCTGCTCCTTTTTTCACCGTCGATAGCAATTAAACGGCTTGTATGGGGATGTCCGAGCGACCTTCCATACTAGGGTAATCTAAATGGTTGGCCAACCGCATTCACTCTGGACCTTAGGTGGAGGAAAAGCAGAAGCCGAGGTATTTTACTCAATGTCAGACCAACGATGTCCCGCTTGTCTCTCCGACGTCCAATTTCACGTCCATCAATGTCACTCGGCCAACATTCTCAGTTCGCTTTTCGGTATCTCGCCAACTGAGTTTTCAATGGCCAATGAGATTTGACCTTTTACGGATGTGCATCATTGAGATTGATGAGCACTGTGCCTCCGCATAGGGACCCATTATTTAGATAGCTTCCTAGCTCTCGACGAATTCACCCAATCTTACTTTTACTAGGCCGAGGACGGCGAGTTCTGTACAAAGACGTGAAACCTGGTAAGCGCAAGGCATAGGCTCAGCTCAGAAGATTCTTACTAATCGAATATCACATTGATTGTTTATAACATGACGTCATCAGCAGGTAGGTGGCGATACTCACAACAATTCCGCTTGGCGTGCTACACTGTTGTTGTCAAGTCATTTGCTTATCGCCAGTTGCTCCTGACATAAAACTTTTTCCCATTTCGCTGCCATCCCCTTCAGTCCAATCCGGCCAAATTGGTGGGGAGGAGCGAAGGGGAGTCAAAATGTGTTTTTGGAAAAACGGATTTTCAAGATTTTCGACAATCTAGGCGTATGGGGTATTATTTCCAACTAAATTTTGGACGCTGAATACGGGTCCTGGAACAAGAACAAGGCCCACTGGATGAGATTATGGGTCAAATTGGGTGCCTATCTACCGATTTCGAATGTGTGTTTTAGATATTTCTGGTACCTAGGCGTGTGGGGTATCATTTTCCACTAAATTTTGGACCCTAAATCGATTGAAATGGGTCTGGGACACGTCACACTCACTGTATTCCTCATTTTCCCCATGTTCGATATTTTCGAAGATTCAGGCGTTCGTGGTTTCGTTTTCCACTCATTTTTTGACGCTGAATCGATTGGCATAGTCTCCATGCTCCTGGTCCAAAGAATAACCAGCCACTTTGAACGAATTCACAGCGTTTTTCATATGCCAGCAACTTACACTTTTATTAAATTTATAATATTTCATATTAACCAGCTATTGAATAAATTAGAAATCAGTTAGGTAGGTTCATCACACCAGAATGCGGTCAACATGCTAAATATGTATTGATCTAGAATTACTGTTATATTATTGTATATAATGCCCTCCAAACTGGAAACTGAGAAAATATAAATATTATTGAGATGTGATAAACCCCAAAAGCTGCGAGAAGATTTAAGGAAACGAAGAAATTATTGATCGCGCTCCATTCGGAATAATGATAAGCGCCTCTACCGGCCGATAGGGGGTGCCACGTCATCACAATGACGTCATCATCCAATTCGTTGTAGGATTCAGTCATCTCGGCGAAGTTTCTCTTCGATCCGGTTGAAATGCAATTATCGAAAAGTTTACGCTTTTGTACCTCCTTAAGCTAATTACAGGCTTACTAAGTTCATTGATCCGACGAACGTAGGACCCAAATGGAGTTCACCTGCAAAATTACAAACGTTGAAAACGTCTTTGGCCCTGAGTAGCATGTTGGATTTGGAATCTACTCGCGTTGAAACGTTTGAAGTGAGAGTTTAAGAGAAGAGAAATCACAATTTTTTGTTGCGATAAGAATACGCAGGTGTATTATTCCATAATGAATAACGAATCAATATGAAAAAGACAAAGGAACGAAGAGGGATCGTAATGAAACGAGTGAATTAATTAGTTCAATCGATCGCCTAATCCTTTTCACCGTCTCCTGAAAAGCCACGAGACAACAATGAGGCAAACAGTTGCAGAGAAACCAAAGCGAAAGTCACAACAGAGTGACGTCCGCCGTCAAGTGCGTCATTATTTTCTTTGGGCTCGACTTTCAATAGTAGATTTTTTCCAAATTCAAAGAAATATTTTTCGACGCTAATGAATCCTGAAATTAACGTCATTCTTTCATCATTATCCCCTCGAGAGATAATGGAGTTATTTTTTCCTTTAGAATTAACGATTATCTACGCTTCTGACGAAGAATGTCACTGAGGAAAGGTTAGGTTCAAATGCCGGAACAAACTTGGTAAAACGGAAAAAATCACCGATAATTGATAAAATCAACCATATCATTTGAGTCCTGATTGAATGTTATGTACTCATGCAAACACTTGTCGTTCTGAAATTTTTGGAATTTCAATGAATGCAAATTTCGAAAATTGGATTTTGGAGATATCCGGCGGTCTTGGCGTGTAGGGTATTATTTTCGACTAAATTTTGGACGCTGATACCAATGTGACGGGCCCCCGAATGATTGGCGCCCTTTGAAAGAGGTTATGGGTCAAAATGGGTATCTATTTACCCGATTCGAATGTGTTTTTGAGATTTCTAGTACCTAGGCGTGTGGGGTATCGTTTTTCATTAATTTTTGGACGCTGAATCGATTGACATGAGTCTCTATGCTGCTGATCTGAAGAATAACCAACAACTGTAAACGAATTTGCGGCGTTTTTGAGATTTCTGGCGATGTGAGGTATCATTTTCGACAATTTTGTGATCTGATCCTGATCTAATAGTGATTTGAAACACATTCAAAATGGATAAATAGGTACCCATTTTGACCCATTACCTCATCCAGAGGGCGCCAATCGTTCCGGGACCCATTTTATTGGATTCAACGTCCAAAATTTAGTGGAAATTATACCCCACACGCCTATATCGTCGAAAATATCGAAAATCCATTTTTCGAAATACCCATTGTGGCCCCTATCCCGCCCAAATTTGGTCCAATCGGGCTGAAAAGTTTCGAGGACCAACGAAAGCTGGTAACAGACCCCTGACCCAAATTTCGGATTTTTGGTTGGTTATTCCTTGAATAATCAACCTATGTTTTCATGCAAATGGTCAACCTCTCCGATTCGGCTCAAAATTTTTTTCTGGACGTTTCATGATGTCCTGATCAAAAAAGGTCAATGTCCGTCCGCCGTACGCCGTACGCCGTCCACGCCGTTTTTGGTAGTAGAAATTTTTCTAAAAATCTGAAATTTGGGTCAGGGGTCTGTTCTCGGCCTATGACGGTCCTCCAAGCTTTTCAGCCCGATCGGACCAAATTTGGGCGGGGTAGGGGTCAAAATGTGTTTTTTGAAAAATGGATTTTCGAGATTTTGGGCGATTTAGGCGAGTGGGGTATCATTTTCCACTAAATTTTGGACGCTGAATCCAATGAAATGGGTCCCAAAACGATCGGCACCCTCTGGAAGAAGTTATGGGTCAAATTGGGTATATATTACCCATTTTGAATATGTGTTTTTGAGATTTCTGGAACCTAGGCGTGTGGGGTATCATTTTCCGCTAAATCTTGGACGCTAATTTCAATGAAGTGGGTCCCGGAACGATTGGCACCCTCTGGAAGAACTTATGGGTCAAATTGGGAATATATTACCCATTTTGAATATGCGTTTTCGAGATTTCCGGTACCTGGGCGTGTGGGGTATCATTTTCTACTAAATTCTGGATCCTGAATCGATTGGAATAGGTCTGGGACCCGCCGCACCCACTGTTTCCCCATTTCCCCCATGTTGAAGAAATGAATCTCCATGCGCCTGGTCCAAGGAATAACCAACCCCTGTGTAATAATTTGCAGCGTTTATAAAATTTTTCTTCTACCAAAAACGGCACGGACGGCAGACGGACGGATTAGGCCGAATCGGAGAGGTTGACCTTTTCCATGAAAACATATTTTGATTATTCAAGGAATAACCAACCGAAAATCGTGTAAAAAAATATGCCAATCCCATCAAATATGCGAAAAATATACTCAACAGTGAAATATTCTTTGTGGTGCTGATTATTCGAGAACATGTAGAATAAAATACATTTTAGATGGTCGCGTATTGCCTAGATTCCCACAAAATGGACTCCCTTCGATATTTGGGGCTCGAAAATTGGTTCTGATAATTATGGGGATAATATCTCGATGTTACTGATAACACATAGCACGATCTAACCACTAATAAACCTAGGAGTATTAGCTCCACGCCATTGGTTGTAAGGAAGATTTTCATAATTGGGGAGTTATCTACCATAGCATCAGTACTTCCGATAATTCAGTCATGAGAATATGAAAAAAAATCTGCAAATTCTTACACACGGGTTGGTTATTCCTCGAATGGGGGAAACAGTGGGTGTGGTGGGTCCCAGACCCATTCCAATCGATTCAGGGTCCAAAATTTAGTGGAATATGATACCCACACGCCTAGGCACCAGAAATCCGGACACATACAAAATGGGTGGATACATACCCATTTTGACCCATAACTTCGCCGGTGGGTGCCAATCGTTCTGGGACACACATCATTGAATTCAGCGTCCAAAATTTAGTGGAAAATGACATCCCACTCGCCTAAATCACCCAAAATTTCGAAAATCCATTTTTCAAAAAACACATTTTG
>CM034002.1:26275469-26315222 GCA_019603395.1 Cyrtorhinus lividipennis | reverse complement strand
GTAGGTGACCTACAATTCTTTTACTGTCGAGACTTTTTATTCGTAACATTCAATCAATTTAATAAATTATTATAAGCCTTCTAAATTAACCCTCCGTTTTCTCAAGATTATTTAGTAAATTTAGTGTCGTAGTGCCCCAGAGATACACCCATCTTGACTATGTGTTTTCGGGATTTCTGCCGACCTAGGCGAGTAGGGTCATTTTCCCTAAATTTTGAACGCTGAATCCATAAAATGGGTCCCAGAACAATTGGCACCCACTGGAGAAGTAATGGGTTTCAAAGGGTATTTTATGACCCAATTTTTGATATGTCGTTTTCGGGATTTCTGCGAACTAGGCGTGTGGGGTATACAGTTTCCACTAAATTTTGGGACGTGAATCATTGATGGGTGTACCCGGAATCGATGTGCACCCACGGAAGAAGGTTGGGTCCAAAATGGGTATGTATCCACCCATTTGGTATGTGTCAGGATCTTCTGGACCTAGGCGTGTGGGGTATCATATTCCATAAATTTTGGACCTGAAATGATTGGAATGGGTATGAGACCCGCCACACCCACTGTTTCCCCCATTCGAAGAATAACCAACCCGTGTGTAAGAATTTGCAGATTTTTTAATTTATGTTCTCGAAATATGGATGACGCCGAGTTTAATACCCAAAGTAGCCTATTCCGCGTGGGGTATCGAAAACGTTTCGTACTTGATCTTTCATGAAAAACACGGTTCTGAAAGCCTTGAACTGTTCGATGGTTAACCAGTCCCTACTTTCTGATGCGCCTCGTGCTCTACGGTCCATTAGCGACTAAAAAGGGAGGCGGGTCTGAGCGTTTAGATTGAATTAATTTCTATCATAGTCAAACTCCATTCTGTGAGCGCTTCAACCGCTCCAACCAGAGTAAAATGATGGACCTTCCCACCCTCTGATGATATTAGCTGATAGTAAACCTAGTTATCGAGCGCAGTTAATTTTGATTTATGACTCCTCAACGACGGAAGTTCATTATTTTAGACGACTTTTTCAATTTCGATCCATTTATAGAGAGTAGAAGAGACTTATGATGAAAGGTTGTTAGAGCCGGGAAGTATCAGTACCCGCAGGATTCAATACGAACTCATCACCATCTTCGTATGGAGAGATTTATGTCCCCTTTCGAAGCGTAATGCCTTCTGCTTCAAAGTCATTCCACTTGGGCAATTTTCTGACTGTCTGACTGTACTTTCCTGTTCGAATATCATGTACGTTGTGTGTTCTAATTATTTTGTTTTCCGTGCAGGGAGGCCATCTGATACTTGATACATTGATTCGTGACGATCAGGTAAGTGAAGCTTTTAATGCCCAGCTATAGAATGTTCTGGATACAAAAATTGTTGATGGGTGTCGAATTGACATTTGAACTGACCTTTTAATCATTTGCAAGGCCCTGACTCTAGTCTATTGCACATATGGTGCAAGTTCAAGACCACTGACCGAGTTAGTGAGCTGCATGACGTTGGTGTCTTTGAATTCTCCCTGTACCCAAACATGATTCCTTCACCTTTCCTCTAAACCTAAGGTCTTCAACCTGCGGCCCTCGGGCCGACATGGCGGCCCGCCAGCAAATTTCTTGCGGCCCGTGGCTAAAAAAAAAAACACAAATATCGCGCTCAGTGATAGGTATGTTCTCGAATGACCGCGAGCGCCTGCACTCGCTCAATCGCACTCGCAATGCCACTCCATGGAAGAAGAATAAATTTGGGAGAAGAGCGATCTCCGGCCGTAGTGAACTATAGACGGAACTGCATAAAGCAGAGATTTACTCAAAAAAGAGTTTCAATCGAGGTTTTCTGACTTCAGAAAGTAAATACTCCATTTGTCTCTTTGCCGACCCATTCGGTGTATCCGTTGAAGACATGCCGAAATTTCAGATGGAGCTTATAGATTGCAGTGTAATATGGAATGAAAGACAAGTTCGACGGGGCGCTTTTGATTTCTATGCCAAAATATGTTTATCACAACTCGTTCCTGAAATCCAAAAAAAAAAACGCAAGAGAATGATGTCATTGTTTGGGAGCACATAGTGTGTGTGAGCAAGCTATTTCTCGTATGAAGTATGTGAATCGACAAAAAAGGTGCACATCTGGAAGGTAGTCTGCAAGTTGCAACCACCAAAAAATGAAACAAATATTGACAGTAGTGGCCCTTCGGACGATGTGAAATCGATGTTTGGCCTTTGCACTAAAAAAGGTTGAAGACCCATGCTCTAAACGTTTTCCCAAAGTAGATACTTGAGATTCCCGTTTGCTATCTGCCTCAAAAATATCCCTCTTCGAACGGTGTAAAACAGTATATCCCAATTGCTGTTGATTAATTAAAGCTGATGTGTAAAATGGAAGAATCGACGGTGGTTGGAGTTTGCTAAAGTACCAGTTTGCTTACGAACAAATGGCTGGCCAAATATTTTGGTTTTTGTTTGGTTATTCCTTTAATAATCCACCTGTTTTCATGCAAAATGTCAATCTCCCCGATTCGGCCCAAATGTTTTGGTTGGTTATTCCTTGAATAATCAACCTATGTTTTCTGATAATGGTCAACCTCTCGATTTGGCTCAAAATTTTTTCTGGACGTTTCATGATGTATGATCAAAAAAGGTCAATGTCCGTCCGGCCGTAACGCCGTACGCCGTCCGCCGTCCATTGTCCACGCCGTTTTGGTAGTAGAAAAATGTTCTAAAAATCTGAAATTTGGGTCAGGGGTCTGTTCCCAGCCGAGATGGGTCCTCGAAACTTTTCAGCCCGATCGGACCAAATTTGGAGTGGGTAGGGGTTAAAATGTGTTTTTGAAAAAATGGATTTCGAGGATTTTTGGGTGATTTAGGCGAGTGGGTATCATTTTCCACTAAAGTTTGGACGCTGAATCCAACAAATAAAAGGGTCCGCAGAACAATTGGCACCCACTGGAAGAGTAATGGGTCAAATTGGGTATTTTTACCCATTTTGGATATGTGTTTCGGGTTTCTGCTAAACCTAGGCGAGTAGGGTGTCATTTTCCACTAAATTAGGAGAGCTGAAAATCAATTAAAATGGGTTCCGAGAAACAATGCACCCATGGAAGAGTGTAATGGGTCAAATGGGTATTTATTACCCATTTTGATGGTTTTCGGGAGTTGGCTACCTAGGCGTGTGGGTATCATATTCCACTAAATTTTGGACATAATCGATGGAGGGTCTGAGACCCGCCACACCCCACTGTTTCCCCCTTTCGAGGAATCAACCAACCGTGTGTAGAATTTAGCAGATTTTTTCTTATGAAGAGCATAGTATGAAATTTATTGTCATGTTCCTAACTGCCTAACAACACTATTGGAGCCAACATAATGGCGATTAACTTTGTTTGCAGAGCTAAAATAAAGACTCATCCCTCAGTAGACTCGTTATAGTAGTTCAGGTAGCCTCGAGCCCGATCTGGGAGTGTCACCCAAACTGGATAACTGTATTACTGAATTGCCTTCCCCTTGAACATCAACTCAGCTTCTTACGAGTTCCGGGAGAACATAAATCTGGGTCGCTTCTGTTCTACTTTTCTACCAGAGCTTGAAATTTTTATGTGATACCTGCGTATCTACTCTGTAAAATGGTCTTGTCTTTATCGAACGCGAATCACCTTTTTGGTGAGTGGGTGTGCATTGTTTGCGTTGCTCAAGTGTTTAGTACCAACATCTTTACGTGGACAATCAGACAATTCGTTCCACGCGCTCTCAAAAGCTGCTAATTGAGTGAATAATTGAATGCAAAGTTTCGAACTTGTGCTAATTCGTCATCCTTGTTTATCAATGGGCTTCTAATTCGGAGTAAAAGTGTTTAAATGCCAATGTAATGAACAAGAATAAATTACTTGCCCTCTCCTGAATGTTGGGTGATAAATTGAGTGAGCTCCGTTCGTTATTCAAAATTCGTCCAAAATCTATTTGTCTTCTCATTTACTCGTACTCCAATTAAGACCCTCTGACCAAAAAGTTCATGTCCGTTTGCTATCCAAAAATTTTGTCGAACTCAGCCCTGTAGATTGCACCTGTCAGCTTCTTACAACTTCTATACAAAACAGATTCATTTGTGCTTTTCCAAAACTGGTTTTGGTTGGTTATTCCTTGAATAATCATTCTATGTTTTCATGATAATGGTCAACCTCTCCGATTCGGCTCAAAATTTTTTCTTGGAGTTTCATGATGTCCTGATCAAAAAGGTCAATGTCCGTCGCCCTACGCCGTCCGCCGTACGCCGTCCGCCGTACGCCGTCCGCCGTACGCCGTCCGCCGTCCGCCGTCCATTGTCCACGCCGTTTTTGGTAGTAGAAAATGTTCTAAAAACTGAAATTTGGGTCAGAGGTCTGTTTGCCAGCCGAGATGGGTCCTCGAAACTTTTCAGCCCGATCGGACCAAATTTGGAGGGGGTAGGGTCAAAATGTGTTTTTTAAAAATGGATTTTTCGAGATTTTGGGCGATCCAGGCGAGTGGGGTGTCATTTTCCACTAAATTTTGGACGCTGAATCCAATAAAATGGGTCCCAGAACAATTGGCACCCACTGGAAGAGTAATGTCAAATTGGGTATTTATTACCCATTTTGGATATTGTTTTCGGGATTTCTGCTACCCAGGGTGTGGGGTATGGTTTTCTACTAAAGTTTGAACGCTGAATCCAAAAAAATGGGTCTCAGAACAATTGGCACCCACCGGAAGAAGTTATGGGTCAAATTGGGTATTTATTACCCAATTTGATCATGTGTTTTCGGGATTTCTGCTACCTAGGCGTGTGGGGTATCATTTTCCTCTAAGTTTTGGACGCTGAATTCAATGATGTGTGTTCCAAACGATTGGCACCCACTTGAAGAGTAATGGGTCAAATTGGGTATTTATTACCCATTTTGAATATGTGTTTTCGGGATTTCTGCTACCTAGGCGAGTAGGGTGTCATTTTCCACTAAATTTTGGACTCTGAATCCAATAAAATGGGTCCCAGAACGATCGGCACCCACTGGAAGAAGTTATGGGTCAAATTGGGTATGTATCCACCCATTTTGTATGTGTCAGGATTTCTGGTGCCTAGGGTGTGGGGTATCATATTCCACTAAATTTTGGACCCTGAATCGATTGGAATGGGTCTGGGACCCGCCACACCCACTGTTTCCCCCATTCGAGGAATAACCAACCCGTGTCTAAGAATCTGCAGATTTTATTGTTCTAGGTGAATTTCAGCTACTCCAAATAAAAGTGCAAACATTTTTAAAAATTTTTTATTTATTCGAAAATTGGCAGGCAACTTGAGAATAGTGACGACCTTGGCTTTGATAATCAGACCGGGAGTCTCGACCATCTCTCGGGGAAGGTTGAAGGTTTTGTTTTGTTTTTCGCTCCTTTGAAAGAGTGTTGGGTGTCGGGGTCGCACTAAATAAGGAGCTAACAAGTCGGGTACAGGGCAGGAAACCCTTGTCCTCAGAACTTCGCAGCTTCTCTTCGACCGCAGAGTCAACACCAAAGGATGGTTTCTGGACGAACATGAAAGTTCAGCTGGGATTCCCTTTCTTGTCTTGCCGTGTTGGACGCATTCTTCCCCTGTTACCGAGCGTTGGACAACAATTTACCACCTTCTCTACAGATTTTTTTTTCCTTCTTACACCGAGCACGTGTGCTTTAGTGCATCAGATAAAGTTTTAGTGTTTTGTTGAACTCCTAGATCATTCCCCTAAAGACGTGACTCCTCTGGAAATTTGAACTCTGCCCGTTCCTTAATGTAAATACCGAAATATCTCTCGCGCAGGTGTCTGTGTGATTTGTATCTTTCCGTTTTCAGACTGACTCCTTAATGTACCATGTAATTCACAACCTAATTATGTAGGGGAGACCGGGGCGTGTTGGCACAGTTTTTGATTTTTTGATTTCTCAAAACAATACTTGGAGAAATTCTGATTTATGCTAATGTTAGCGCAACAGCATGGCAACAAGATCCCCCTGAGCTCATTAATCGAAACCGATGCTAAGGAGGTTGTTCCGGTTATTTCCTGAAGGCTTCCAAATGGGCCAACTAACCCCACCCTTGGGGTGAGTTGGCATACCCCCTGGGGCGTTTTGGCATAGGCTGGGGTGAGTTGGCATACCCCCTGGGGCGTTTTGGCATAGGCTGGGGTGAGTTGGCATAATTCAATAACTAGATTACGAAAAACGAATTGTATTTCATACAATCATGGATTACAAAATCACTCATCAGTCTAGGAGATTGGGAATACATTTTCATGGCTTCATGTCAACAATAAAAGTCGGGAGTGGTGAAACTTGTACAGGTGGCTGCAATTTCCTTATTATTTTCGAATTGTGGTACCAAATGATGTCTTCCTCTTTTGACCACCTCCAAGTTTTTCTTCTTTCGTCATAGTTGACACGAGATATTGGTTGTCATCACGATCAACTACCCTTCCTGGGTAATTACTGCCGTCTTATTTCACCACAACATATTCTCCAATGTTGAAACGAGCGTCACATGGAGAAAGAGGAGCAGGTGGGAATTATCTTCATTCTGATTTTGTGAGCATTGCTGGTTAAAACCCTGACTGTTGAAAGTTGGGTGGATTTCCTTCGTTTTTCCTGTGATGCTGGTGGTTTTGAGAGGCAGGAAGCTTTTCGTCGGAGTCAAAAGGGAGCCCAGACTGGCTTCACTTTCTGCATAGCTGAGTCGCGGATGATAGTTTGTCAGAATCAGATGGTGGTCCAGTTTTTTATTTTTCTCTTCAAAGCCTTGGGCTGCTTTGGTGGTTTTAGTTGTCTCTGTTTTCGGTTGGCTCTTTCAGCGGCAATGGATCTTTAGTCGGGTATCAGTTAGAACCGCAGCAGTCCTTCTTTTTCTTCCACGGTTAGATGCTTACGGGGTCCGGCTTTTGGAAATGGACGTATTTCCTCAGGGGTCACCGGTTGGGATCGAGAAGAGTATGTAATCGATATAGTTCTGCTCACCTGTCCAGGGTTTGGATAAACTCCAAAATTGGCAGCACACGACAGAGGGACAACAGTAGGAGCTTGGGTGGCAGCAGCAGCAGGGGCAGAAGTTGTGTTCCTGCTTTTTGGCAGTACTGGTTAATTTCTAACAGGTACCCACTTCTTGGTACCCCACTTTCAATTTCTACAATCAGGTAATAATTTTAAAATCATTCAAAATAAGGGATGGGGCTAGTTGGCATAGACCTCATGTTATGCCACTAACCCCACCATTTTGTATGCCAACTAGCCCCACAGGCATTTTCAATACAAGATGGCAGCCACTGATCCATAAACTACCAAGAGAACTGATTCTGCTACGTGATTTCAATCAAGTTAGGTACTCTATCTATAACCATCTTGAAAAGCTGCTCTATTTCAGTATTAACATGCTCAAAACCAAAAAAACCTTGGATGGAAAAATTTACTTACAACCTCAAAAAACACAAAATCTTGCACTCACACCATACGAGAAGGAGGAAGAAACTGAAACTTCGTTGAGAGATGCGGCTAGATGTTCACCCCCTACCACTGCGAAGACAGCGCTCTCTCTTATCCACAGCCAGAAATTAAGGTTGTGTGCCAACTAGCCCCTTATGCCAACACACCCCGGTCTCCCCTACTTTAGGGAAACCCTAATGGCCGAAGTACTTTCTACAGTCTTTCCATAGAATTGTTTCCCTTCGATATTTTTCATGTAATATTAGCCTTGTCCTCCCAGCCAAGCGTAGAAAATAACAATTGATGAATACACCGCGAGGCAGCTTCATTTTCACTTTTTTGAAATGCAAAAGTTGAGCACTTGAAAATTAAATGTGTAATCTTTGATTTTTGAATCTTTCCTTTCCTGTACACTCACGTAGTACACTTGGCCCTTATTAGCGTTCATCAATTATAATGATAATTTAAATTTTGGAACGACGTTATACTTTGAACTTTCTCCAAACTGTGAAGTTAAGCTGAATCTTCATTCCAATGAATGCATTCGCAAATTGCTAGGTTTCACCTTCTGATAGCCGCAGGGCCGCTCTGATAGGTCTGATGTCTTGGTTATTCATTTAAAAGTTGAACAAAAATTATTGCCTACAAATCTGAAATCTTGGTCTTTCCGGCTCTGATTGTTCTTCAAAATATGTACTTCGAAAAATGGATTTTTGAGATTTCGGCGGTCTAGGGGTGAGGGGTATAATTTTCCGCTGAATTTTGTACGTTGAATCCATTGAAATGTGTTCGGAACGATTGGCGCCCTCTGGATGAGGTTATGGGTACCTATTTACCCATTTCGAATGTGTGTTCTTCAGGATTTTTGGTACCTATGGGTGTGGGGTATCAGTTTTTACTCAATTTTTAACGCTGAATCGATTGGAATGGATCCAGGACCCGCCACACCCACTGTTTTCCCCATTTTCCCCATGTTGAAGAAATAACTCTCCATGCGCCAGGTCCAAGGAATAACCAACCCAACCGTGTGAAAGACTTTGCATCGTTTTTTGTTGGTTGGTTATTCCTTGAATAATCAACCTATGTTTTCATGATAATGGTCAACCTCTCCGATTCGGCTCAAACTTTTTTTCTGGACGTTTCATGATGTCCTGATCAAAAAAGGTCAATGTCCGTCCGCCGTACGCCGTCCGCCGTCCATTGTCCACGCCGTTTTTGGTAGTAGAAAATGTTCTAAAAATCTGAAATTTGGGTCAGGGGTCTGTTCCCAGCCGAGATGGGTCCTCGAAACTTTTCAGCCCGATCGGACCAAATTTGGAAGGGGTAGGGGTTAAAATGTGTTTTTTGAAAAATGGATTTTCGAGATTTTGGGTGATTTAGGTGAGTGGGGTGTCATTTTCCACTAAATTTTGGACGCTGAATCCAATAATGGGTCCCGAAACAATTGGCACCCACTGGAAGAAGTATGGGTCAAATTGGGTATTTATTACCCAATTTGATTATGTGTTTTCGGGATTTGCGCTACCTAGGCGTGGTGGGTATCATTTTCCACTATATTTTGGACGCTGAATTCAATGATGTGTGTCCCAGAACGATTGGCACCCACCGGAAGAAGTTATGGGTCAAAATGGGTATGTATCCACCCATTTTGTATGTGTCAGGATTTTTGGTGCCTAGGAGTGTGGGGTATCATATTCCACTAAATTTTGGACCCTGAATCGATTGGAATGGGTCTGAGACCCGCCACACCCACTGTTTCCACCATTCGAGGAATAACCAACCCGCGTGTAAGAATTTGCAGATTTTTGAAAAATTTATTTTTGAGATTTTTGGCGATCTAGGGTATAATTTTCTACTAAATTTTGGACGATGAATCCAATGAGATGGATGCTGAAACGATTAGCGCCCATCGGAAGAGGTTTCGGGTCAAAATTGGTAACTATTTCTGGTGTGGGGTATCAATTTGTCACGATGCAGCTGATGTGTCACGACCTGAATTTCAAATGTTGTTCGGGAGTATTCCATCTTTATTTGAATTGCCTCGATTTCTGAATTAATTCGCGAATGACGCATCGGCTAAGAATGCGACAAACTAATGAAGTGAACAATAGGAAAGGTTATAATCGTATAATCGATGCTAGGCTATGTTGGTGATCACCTTTTGAATATTGAGAATAAAAATCTCCCACCTCCTCCCCTGGCGGGTATGGTGAGCTAATCCCATGCAAACTCGGCGGTGGGTCTCATCCATATTCACAGCTCTCACATTTGAGGCCTCTTGAATTATTGGTGTTTGACGGTGTTAAAGCCAAGTTCCCGTCCCTTGTGTCTAGGCCAAAGTTAGGTCACGACAGTAAATAGGAACTATTCGCCGAATTCGAACGGAAAATTAATCGTCATTATAATATTCAACAGATTCTGTCTGAGCTTGAATAATAGTTGAATGTACGCTGTAGTTGGAGGGAGGAAATTACTCTCAGGCCAGAAGCGCTAAGTTCTGAATTTCCATGAGAATCTCAAGTTCAAGTTTTCCAGTGATGATATTTACTAACGTTCCTCCGAGGAGTTGGTAGTAATGTCCGACGGAAGGGGGGTTCATGTTCTAGTTCACGCTCTGATTCATTCCATGCACATTAGGGTCTGGCCCTTTCTACCTTAGCAGAACGCAAACAACGTCGTGAGCTGATCGTATTCGGAGCGATCAAGTTCATGTCTAAAAGCGTTCCGTGGAATATTTCGAAACGAGTGAAAAACAATCTCCCACAAAGCCATCGCCATTTTGGTTGGTTCGTTGGTTGGTTGGTTCTCCGATTCGGCTCAAATTTTTTTTCTAAGATTAATTTCTTCAACATGGGGAAAATGGGGGAAACAGTGGGTGTGGTGGGTCCCGGACCCATTTCAATCGATTCAGGGTCCAAAATTTAGTGGAAAATGATACCCCACGAGCCTAGGTACCAGAGATCTCGAAAACAGACGTTCGAAATGGGTACATAGGCACCCATTTTGACCCATAGCCTCATCCAGAGGGCACCAATCGTTGCTAGACCCGTCTCATTGGATTCAGTGTCCAGAATTTAGTGGAAAATGATACCCCGCACACCTAGATTGCAAATAATAATAAAAAAAAAAAATTTCAAAATTCCCATTTTGACCTCTACCCCACCCAAATTTGCGGCAAGTTTGAGCGGGGTAGGAGTCAAAATTTGTTGTTTGAAAAATGGACTTTTGAGATTTCGGGATTCATTTAATTGGATTCAGCGTCCAAAATCTAGTGGGAAAAAATTTACCCACAAAGCCTAGAGGAAAGAAATCTGGCACCCATTTTGAACCATAGGCTCATCCAGAGGGCACCAATCGTTCCGGGACCCGTCTCATTGGATTCAGTGTCCAGAATTTAGTGGAAAATGATACCCCACACACCTAGATAGCAAATTATCTCAAAAATCCATTTTTCGAAATTCCCATTTTGACCCCTACTCCATCCAAATTTGGTACGTGCGGTAAGTTTGGGTAGGGTATGGGTCAAAATGTGTTGTTTGAAAAATGGACTTTCGAGATTTTGGGCGATCCAGGCGAGTGGGGTATCATTTTCCACTAAATTTTGGACGCTGAATCCAATGGAGTGGGTCCCAGAGCGGTTGGCACCCACTGGTAGAAGTTATGGCTAAAATTGGGTATATATTACCCATTTTGAATATGTGTTTTTGAGATTTCCGGTACCTGGGGGTGTGGGGTATCACTTCCACTGAATTTTGGATCCTGAATCGATTGGAATGGCTCTGGGACTCGCCGCACCCGCTGTTTTCCCCATTTTGAAGAAATGAGTCTCCATGCGCCTGGTCCGAAGAATAACCAACCCGTGTGAAGGAATTTGCAGCGGTTTCCCTATCTGATGGATCTTGTCCCTTGCGAACACAAATACCCGTCAGACCATTCACTCGTACAGTTGCGTTACATATAATTTTATTCACGGCAGTCATGCTCGAGGTTTCCTTCCTTCGAAACGTGAGTTAGGTGACCCGTCTTGATTGTAGGCAACTAACAACAAACCTCGAAATCTTCGGAGCCCCTGGGGCCTTTGGGTCCCTCGCTGGAAGTTTTATCTTTCCAACCGCATCACTTCTTTAAATAAGGCCCCTTGCGTCATCTCGGATAATCTATTCTGGCTGGACGTTATGAGCTAATCGGGTAAATAGTTAGAAAGTATATTCCGACCGTGGATGACGATTTTAAGTGGTAATGAATGTTTTTCAAGTTTATCTCTCACTTTTGTTAACTTATCAATCCGTCCTGTAATAGAATCGTCATAATCTTATGGTTCTGGAAATTCAAATGTTTTGGAATAGCTGATGTTCCTATCATCGATACGCATTCATTTTCAGGAATCAATCTATTCAAAATCCCTTCGACCGGTACCAAACAAGTTCTTTCGATACGATCCAATTCATGAAATACCGATTTTCTGTAAATAATCGAACTTACGCGTCCGTCCTCCTTTGCATTTCGGCCATCTTTGTAGCTTGTTGTATTGGCTTTGCCTAGTTAAACCTCATTTCTTTTCTCTGATATATTGATGAAATTGAAGGTTATCGTAATACTGATAATGTAATTTCTGATCAACCTTGATAAACCTATGTTTTCATGCAAAAGGTCCCCAATTCGACTCAAAATATTTTTCTGGACGTTTCAAGGTGTCTACATAAAAAAAGTCGAATGTCCGTCCGCCGTATTTTGGTGGTAGAAAATTTTCTAAAAATCTAAAATTTTGGTCAGGGGTCTGTTCCCGCTGTTGGACGCTGAATCCAATAAAATGGATCCCGAAACGATTGGCTTGTGGAAGTTATGAATCAAAAAGGGTATCCATCTTCCCATTCTGTACATGTGTCTTCAAGATTTCTGGTATCTGGGCGTGTGGGGTATCATTTTCCACTAAATTTTGGACCCTGAATCGATTGGAATGGGTCCGGTACCCGCCACACCCACTTTTCTTCCCATTTCCCACATGTTCAACCACATAGGCCACGTTTTACGTTTGTATTGTTGCGAGCTTGCACCTGCGCTGGTCAAATGGGCTGCTGGCGTTGCACGGTCAACGACCTGTGGAGGGCTAAGGGACCGTTCTCAAATATTCGCGCGTCGTATCGAATTGGCTGGAACCTTCCCGTTTGCTCGAGACAACACGTCGAGTTCCCAGAACCAGGGAACGTTCTGGAAGGTACTCAACCGAGAGGCAGCAGGTATAAAACGGACCCAGGAACGCCGCGCAGTTCAGTTCAGTTTGGAGTCTGAGTATAGATGCTTCATGTCATAAATTGTGCCGTGTTATAAATAGTGCGACAACCGCGTAACCGTGTATTGTGCTTTGTGATTGTGTAAGTGCGCGAATGTGAACAGTGTATTTAAGTGAACGATTGTAATAAATTATTTACTAAAGAATATAAATCGTTACAGTATGCTTCTGTTGTACATATGTGCCAGAAGGGTTTGGTGATTTTGTCTTTTTAGAGGCATAGCTGATGACAGTTACAGCCAGGTTGTGTCCCAAACCGACAGACAGTTTATGGGTGAAGAAGGTGGATGGCTGCTCTGCAGTTCGCAACTTGCATATAATTCCGCCTGCAATCAATCCCAGCCTCAGGTAGCAACTATTGCATTATTTTCGTTAAACCATATGTCTCCAGAAAACCATCTACAATACAATTTTATGATGTAGACTTTTCCGTTCAACGACCATGATGACGACGAATATATTATATCTTTCTTTTTGAGATTGGTTTAAAATTAGGTTGAAATTATTTTGAATCCGCGCCGGTAATTGCTCGACTCACGGTAGGTGGCAATTAACGTTTGAAAGAAGACCACCAGGCAGCGTTCAACAGTCGGAACATTAATCTCCTGTAATAGTTTTAGAGGTAGCGGCGTGCGTGACTGCCCAGATAATGTCATTCGGTACTTTCAATGCATGGGATCTGAACTTGTTGAACGTTCCTTCTCTCATAGCTCTCCCAGTCAACTCCGCAGGCCGTTCAATAAGCTCGGGAACCCGGGAAATGCGGTATTCTTCATCCTGATCGATTGTAATCCACTTGGTACGTTGTGGTACAAGTGGGAAAAAAAAGCTTGGGGATGCGGTGGATCGTTCGGGGAAAGTCACATTTTCGAGTAAATATATAGGTACCTTTTAGAAAGACATTGTTTGATCAAAATTAGCAAATGTCCGTCCGCCGTCCACGCCGACTTTGGTAGTAGTAATTATTGACAAAATCTGACATTTTGGTCAGGGATCCGTTCATGGCTTTATTTGGTCCTAGAAACTTATCAACCCGATCGGACCTAATTTGGGTGGGGTAGGGGTCAAAGTGTGTTTTTTCGAAAAATGGATATTTTGAGATTTTTGCAATTTAGGTGTGTGGGGTATCATTTTCCACTAAATTCTGGACTCTGAATCCAATGATACGGGTCCCAGAACGATTGGTGCCCTCTGGATGAGGTTATGGGTCGTAATGGGTACCTATCTACCCATTTCGAATGTCTGTTATCGAGATCTTCGGTATCTAGGCGTGTGGGGTATCATTTTCCCCCAAATTTTGGACCCTGAATCGATTGATATTGGTCCAGGGCCCGCCACACCCACTGTTTCTCCCATTTTCCCCATGTTGAAGAAATGAGTCTTCATGCGCCTGGTCTAAGGATTTTAATAGGAATTCGAATTGTTTCGAGCCTCAACTATAACAAACATACATACCGTTTTTCTGTACGGAAGAGTTTCTTTTCCGAGGCGAATAAATAATAGCTTGACGCATCTGCGTTACTCAGTTTGGTCTGTCGTGTTATCGAATATTTTCGATTTAGATTTCCCAATCCCCGCCAGGAAACAACTAAAAAAAGGCAGGACATCCAATATCACGTTTTAATGGTCAGGAAACCTGCAATTTCGACCTTGGTGCCAGCTTAAGACACCCGGTTGACAGATAACATTACCGATTATCGTTGAAGAATGACCTTTGTGAGCGTTCTTCTCTTTAAAAAAAAAAAAAAAAAAAAAAAAAAAATCCAGCTTGTGGGCCCGTCTGCGCTTTGAACGGTTTTAAAAAGAGCTTTATGGTGCTCGTAGGAAGAAGGATTTTCTTTTCTGTTTCTTTTTTGTTCTCGGACTGCATGCTGCTCTCACATGTTGGCTGTTGACGTTAGAAAGGATTTTGACCTTCGTAGAGCCACTCACACATCCGAGCTAAAAACGTCAATGCAACGAAAAAAAGGAAGTTGTAATGATGCAATCTTCCACGAAAGGTCGGTCGAGTTGTCATCGCAGATCCCCTCCATCATTGTCGAAACATCACTCAACTTTTTCTCGTGTTGTATGCGTTGCATTCCACTCATGATGCTTGATGCATTGCCTTTTTCGTAGGTAATGATGAACGAAGAATACTGACATTGGCAGTGCGCATGGCAGAAATGTGTACTTTTCCCATAATGGGTAAGATCAAGACCGCGAATATCTCTGGGAAAACCAATCACTTCTGGAAGAAAAAATATTGAACAACTAAAGACGCTGGAAAACAGTGAGTGTGGAGTGTCCCGGACTCATTATCAAAAATTTAGTGTTCAAAATTTAATGATACCCCACACGTCCAGGTAGCAGAACTCTCGAGAACCTACATTTGAAATGGGTGGATAGGTACCCATAACCTATTCCCGTGTGCGCCAATCGTTCCGGGACCCATTTCTTCGGATTCAGCGTCCAAAATTTAGAGGAAAATCATACCCCACACGCCTAGGTACCAATAACCTCGAATGAACATATTCAAAATGGGTGATATAATACTCATTTTGACCCGTAACCTCTTCCAGTGGGTGCCAATCGATCTGAGACCAAATTCATTGGATTCAGCGTCCAGATTTTAGTGGAAAATAATACCCCCACACGCCTAGATCGCCAAAAATCTCGAAAATCCATTTTCGAAATACACATTTTGAGCCTAAAGCCGGAAACGGGTCCCTTATTTAAATTTCAGATTTTTAGAAAATTTTCCACTACGGGGTATCTTGAGGGGAAAAACTCGTTTTGGTTGGTTATTCCTTGAATAATCAACCTATGTTTTCATGCAAATGGTCAACCTCTCCGATTCGGCTCAAAATTTTCTTCTGGACGTTTCATGATGTCTAGATCAAAAAATGTCAATGTCCGTCCGCCGTACGCCGTCCGCCGTACGCCGTCCGCCGTACGCGCCGTTTTTGGTAGTAGAAAATTTTCTAAAAATCTGAAATTTGGGTCAGGGGTCTGTTCCCGGCCTAGGACGGTCCTCCAAGCTTTTCAGCCCGATCGGACCAAATTTGGGTGGGGTAGGGGTCAAAATGTGTTTTTTGAAAAATGGATTTTTGAGATTTTGGGCGATTTAGGCGAGTGGGGTATCATTTTCCACTAAATTTTGGACGCTGAATCAAATGAAATGGGTCCCAGAACGATCGGCACCCACTGGAAGAAGTTATGGGTCAAATTGGGTACATATTACCCATTTTGAATATGTGTTTTTGAGATTTCTGGAACCTAGGCGTGTGGGGTATCATTTTCCGCTAAATCTTGGAAGCTGAATCCAATAAAGTGGGTCTCACGACGATTGGCACCCTCTGGAAGAAGTTATGGGTCAAATTGGGTATACATCACCCATTTTAAATATGTGTTTATGAGATTTCTGGTATCTGGGCGTGTGGGGTATCATTTTCCACTAAATCATGGACACTGAATCGATTGGAATGGGTCTGGGACCCGTCACACCCACCATTTTCCCAATTTCCCCCATGTTTTAAATAAGTTTCCATGCGCCTGGTCTGACGAATAACCAACCCCTGTGTAAGAATTTGCAGCGTTTTTGTTTTCGTTTCTCTACATCTCAACATCCGTATTAATTATTCCAGTGAATGAATTGTACAGATTCGCCTGGAATCACTTGGGGTAATAAATTCAAAACTCAATTTTCTCTGGTGCAGTGTAACTGCCAGGAGTTTGTTCCTCTATCAGAAATATGTTGTGCAAATTCAGCTGGCGACATAATCTCACGGGTAATCTTGTAAGGAAAATTGGCTGATGTTGACGCTTTTCATGTATACTGTTATTGAAAGCGCTTTTCTCAAGACCACATTCCCGCGAATGGGACATCCAAACCGAGCCGTAGGGATTACACTGGATGAAATCTTTAAAAGCTGAGGGAATTTTATTTTTCACAAAAAAAATCCGCTTCGTGATGTAGCTTTTTGCGGAGCCTTTTGATATTTACGGAGAAATTACCTTTCGATAATAAGCTTTAATGTGGGTCAGAGCGAAATTCATTTTCAAACGAAACGAAACCGCTCTAATTCCGATGTTCGCTCAAGGATTATAATTTCGCAGTTTGTTACGAGCGGCCGAGAGCGAGCGTTGTGAGCTCATTTAACGAAAGGATCGCGATTGAATCTACTTACTAACCCACAGGCCTTGTGGCCTCGAAAACTCACTCTCCTGCTGACATAGTAATTTACTTGCATCGCACGTGACGAGCTATCTCTCTAGAAATCATATTATATGGGAATAATAAATCATCCCAGGTATTAATTATTGATGAGAGTCAAGTTTGATGATGCACTTTTGACGAGGATCGTGTTATGGTTTACTCTCGTCCTTTTGATTTCGTCAAAAAAACTTGTAATTGATAATAATTATAGTTTATTGGTAATTGACAATCGTCTTAAATACCTAATTACCTCGGTAATTACATTTGGCCAAATGCAGAAATTATAAATTGAGGTTATCCGTATAAATAACTTGATTCTGCTCTTAAACTTCCAATATGAAATCATTCTTTCAGTATTTTATTCGATTCGCATTGTCAAAAGCAGACATTTATTTTGAGCTAGTGGCTACTACAAAAACCTCACAGCCGTATAACTAATTTTATTTAACACATTAACGTGTGCATACTCGAAATAAAAACTAACGGAAATTGAAGTATTGAAAACTGGTTGTTCAGCATTTTGATCAAGGAGTTCAATGAAGCAATATGTCCTCGCTTGGAAAAATCACCTGAGTCTAACCCCTGGAAATTGAGTTTTCGCATTGAGCAAACATTCAAATATGGAATTTCAGGCATTTTGCTCCCTATAAACATGCCTATAGCTTGTCGGTAATGAAGAGAATACGTAGGAGTCGCTACGGCGGAGAAGAAGCCAAACAAAAAGCGGAAAAAATTTCCCATTTGTATGATTTTACTCCCCTACAAACGTTAGCACTGAATCGACTCGCAAAAATTGATAAGCACCACTCGGCAAACACAAGCAACAAACGACAAAACAGTGTTGCCAACGCAACAACAATTTTTTGCTTTTGGTTGGTTAATTCTTGAATAATCAACCTAATGTTTTCATGCGAAAGGTCAACCTATCCGATTCGGCTAAAAAATTTTTTTTCTGGACGTTTCAAAGTGTCTAGATCAAAAAATCTGCAAATTCTTACACACGGGTTGGTTATTCCTCGAATGGGGGAAACAGTGGGTGTGGCGGTTCCCAGACCCATTCCAATCGATTCAGGGTCCAAAATTTAGTGGAATATGATACCCCACACGCCTAGGCACCAGAAATCCTGACACATAAAAAATGGGTGGATACATACCCATTTTGACCCATAACTTCTTCCGGTGGGTGCCAATCGTTCTGGGACACACATCATTGAATTCAGCGTCCAAAATTTAGTGGAAAATGATACCCCACACGCCTAGGTAGCAGAAATCCGAAAACACATAATCAAATTGGGTAATAAATACCCAATTTGACCCTTAACTTCTTCCAGTGGGTGCCAATTGTTCTGGGACCCATTTTATTGGATTCAGCGTCCAAAATTTAGTGGAAAATGACACCCCACTCGCCTAAATCACTCAAAATCTCGAAAATCCATTTTTAAAAAAACACATTTTGACCCCTACCCCCTCCAAATTTGGTCCGATCGGGCTAAAAAGTTTCGAGGACCCATCTCGGCTGGGAACAGACCCCTGACCCAAATTTCAGATTTTTAGAAAATTTTCTACTACCAAAAACGGCGAGGACAATGGACGGCGGACGGCGTACGGCGGACGGACATTGACCTTTTTTGATCAGGACATCATGAAACGTCCAGAAAAAAATTTTGAGCCGAATCGGAGAGGTTGACCATTATCATGAAAACATAGGTTGATTTTTCAAGGAATAACCAACCAAAAGGTCAATGTCCGTCCGCCGTACGCCGTCCATTGTCCGTGCCGTTTTCGGTAGTAGAAAATATTCTAAAAATCTAAAATTTGGGTCAGGGGTGTGTTCCCGGCCTAGATCGGTCCTCGAAACTTTTCTGCCCGATCGGACCAAATTTGGGCGGGGTAGGGGTCAAAATGTGTTTTCTGAAAAATGGATTTTCGGGATTTTGGGCGATCTAGGCGAGTGGGGTATCATTTTCCACTAAATTTGGGACGTTGAATCCAATGAAGTTGGTCTCAGAGCGATTGGCACCCACTGGAAGAAGTTATTGGTCAAATTGGGTATTTATTACCCATTTTGAATATGTGTTTTCGGGATTTTTGGTACCTAGGCGTGTGGGGTATAATTTTCCTCTAAATTTTGGACGCTGAATCCAATGAAATGGGTCCCAGAACGATTGGCACCCTCCGGAAGAAGTTATGGGTCAAAATGGGTATGTATCCACCCATTTTGTGTGTCAAGATTTCTGGTGCCTAGGCGTGTGGGGTATCATTTTCCACTAAATTTTGGACCTTGAATCGATTGGAATGGGTCCGGGAACCGCCACACCCACTGTTTCCCCCATTCGAGGAATAACCAACCCGTGTGTAATAATTTGCAGCAGTTTGCAGCAATTTTTCCTAGCGCTCGGCTTTAACGTGCCTCTTCTCCGCCAGGCAGCTCTCCTACGTATTCTTTTCATTACCGACAAGCTATAATAGCCAACGTTGAATTTCTGTTCCAACTGCATACTTATTCCGTTCTTATCCCTCATACTGCCCTACTTCTCCAAGAAAGGTGCTTATCATTTGTCAGGACAAATGACGATGTTGACCAAGGACAAAAACCAAGTTGAAATCACTTTCTCTGACCCAAAAAAAAGGATAAATAAAAAAATATAATGACACTACCTCGAAAAAAAGAACAGTTGAAGCGTTTCAAAGGCTATTGAGTTCATTTCTCGGTTTCTCGAGTCATTTTACGACAAGAAAGTGTGAAGTTGACCGTGACCAAACAGCTTAAGCTCATCATAATGATCGTCGGTGAGTCGAGTGTTTCTGGATGGGTTTCTTGGTAAATAGTCCGACAGCAGGACTTATCTAGATTACCTTGCCCTCGAGTTATCCGGCCTTCACCGTTTCTTATATCCACTAGTTCCTTATAAAAGTGTAGTTTTAGAGTCGATCTTGTGCGATGTCTCATTCATACGAGGTCCTTGTATGTAACGGTCGTGATTCCACGGCAACTTATCTCTTCTAGTTCGTATCTCAAATCGTTTAGATTGAATTCAAAATTGAACGTTTCCTGGATTGACGGAGTTCTTGGTTATGTATCTATAAATTCCCTTCTATAAATGTAATTAAAAACACGATTGATCGCCCTGTTGTTAAAGCGAGAACTGTAAAATGGGTAACCGGTCTATCACTCTCTCCCTTCTCTCTTCTCGGTATTAGTACTTCACTCGCCCATTGTAAAAATCAATTACGCCAGTAATTATCGATAATGGCTCACGTACCTATTTCAATAGTTCATTTTGTATAATAGCTTTTACGGGGTAATTCCTTCAGATGGCGCGTCCTTGATTTAAGTACAACAATACAAATTGTGCTGCACCTTTCAGACCGATAGAGGCGTCACTTTTTTGTGTTAAATATAGTGTTGTGGCATATACATTTTGTTATTTTCCAGTTGGTTCTTCATCTCAACGTTCACATCTTGTTCATTCTTGTTAAGATTGGAGTCAGAGAAAACGTACCCAAATTTATCACATCCTCGAAAGTGGAGCTATACAAATCTGAAGAGATCAGACCTTTAATAATACATTGAGCAAATAGATTCACAAATGGATTCGTGCTCTTTAGTTAGTTAATCGTGTGGTATCTTATATCGTGCCTGTGTGTCAGAATGTCTCCTTGTCTTCACAATGATGGCTTGGTGTGGCGTCTAGGTCCCAGAACGATTGGCACCCATTGGAAGAGGTTATGGGTCAAAATGGGTATCTACTACCCATTTTGAATATGTGTTTTCGAGATTTCTGGTACCTAGGCGTGTGGGGTATCATTTTCCACTAAATTTTGGACCCTGAACCGATTGGGTTGGGTCCGGTACCCGCCACACCCTCTGTTTCTATTTTTTCCATGTTGAAGAAATGAGTCTCCATGGCCTGGTCCGAGGAACAACCAATTTTGCACCGTTTTAAATATCATTACTTTGATTACATCTGCTCAAAGACGCTGGAGCTGTAGTTTTTGCACTTGCATTATTGGAAAGTGCCCTGATTTATATCTGCTATTTGACGAACAAGAAGCAACACCGATTCCGCCTGGATTTGCAGCCATTTGCTGCCTCCCCATTGGCAAGCCCTGGATAGTGGTTATTTGCCTGAGAATTTTGGTTTTCTTACAGATGCATGAAGGCTAATATAATAACCCTGTATTAATGCCCTTCAGCAAACAGCCTACCATGGACTGCTTTACTTTCTTGTCTTGATTGAAGAGAATGAAATGCGCAGATAATTTTGGTAGGAGGCTACGATATGGAGAGGGGGAGGGGTGGTGGAGTGCGGTACCCTTCAGAGCCTACTCGAACAAACTAAAGGTCTTGAAGTGTTTTCACAGCAAAGATATGATCTCAACGTTGACTAGTTCTCGTGAAATTATAATTCTGTAATGTTGACCTGAGCCCTAAGTTCGCTAGTATAATATTTATGTGGGCGTAGTTACTATCAACCTATGTATAACACACTTTGAGTTCCGGGTGACACAATTCTGTGATTCTAGGCGCAAAAATGTAATACCCGTAAACCTCAATGTTGTTGGTGAAACTGTCCTTATTGAAACTGATTCACTTGGTGCAATACGTTTGTTAATATACAAGAACTGAAGGAGAGTTCAGCGGAAAGAATTTAATTTCTCTGTTGAAGTAAAAAACCTCTCAGGTTTGCGCGATCAAAAAGATTAGCCGAGATTCTACTGTTTGTTCACATTGATATTTTAATCTCCTTTCTCTTTGACCCTTGTCCCAATTTTGGAAAAGCATCCACAACTCTAAAAATTGACGAAATGCTTATGTTGACTTTTGGTTCGCTGAGTTGAGGTATGATCTGACTGGTGGCTGAAACGCTTGATATTTTTTGTGGGAAGAAAAGGTACTTCGAATGCAGTTGCTGCATTTAATCTTCCATCGTTTGAGTGAGCTGTATATCGGTTATGAGCCAGGTGAATTTACCTTACTAGTTATAAATCCGATCTAGTTATGAGAAAGCCAGGAAAGGCGGATTGACTACTATCTAGCTTCGCTCGGCTATCAATACAGAACGGCCTAATGAAGCCATTTTGCTTTCGCTGCCGCTTAGTAGAGCGTGTATATTATCGGGATCCAACCGAAGCTCGCCTTACTTGTACCCGAGTTTATGGTAATGAACCCTCACAGAGTCAGATAGAAGGTGCAATTACAAATCACACTAGACTGATTTCCCTTGAGACGCCGATGTTTTCACCACGTTTGATTGCCTTTCCTCTCTTGAGCTGTGAACGAAAACCAGAGGCCGTGGACTAAAACGTCAACGATTCAGAAATGGAATTTTAGTCCACGAATGCTTGGAAAGCGGTTCAGTATTTGACATAACGGCGATTCTGCCGGAACATTGTCATCTTCTAAGTGTATACAATGTTTGTAGAGGACCGTACATTTTCCAACAAAAATGAAAAATACAATACATTGGTTTGGTTTATTATTCAAGAGGTTATCTGCCAAAAACATAAATGTCCGTCCGCCGTCCGCGCCGTTTTCGGTAGTAGAAAATTTTCTAAAAATCTGAAATTTGGAGTAGGGCAAGTATGGTATCATTTTCCACTAAATTTTGGACGCTGAATCCAATGAAATGGGTCCCAGAGCGATTAGCACCCACAGGAAGAAGTTATGGGTCAATTGGGTAGGTATATTGTTGCAAGCTCGCACTGGCGCCAGTCAAATGGGCTGCTGGCGTCGCAAGGTCAACGACCTGTGGAGGATTAAGGGTCTCGAACATTCGGGAACCTCCCCATTCGCTCCAGACAACACATTGAGTTCCTAGAACCAGGGAACATTCTGGAAGGTACTCGACCAAGAGGCAGCAGGTATAAAACAGACCCACGAGTGCCGCCCAGTTCAGTTCAATTTGGAGTCCCGATATAGACGCTTCGGGTTATAAATCGTGCCGTGCCGCGTTATAAATAGTGCGACAACCGCGTTACAACCGTGTATTATGATTCTGTCATTGTGTAAGTGCGCGAATGTGAACAGTGTATTCAAGTGAACAATTGTTAATAAATTATTTACTAAGAACATAAATCGTTACAATATATTACCCATTTTGAATATGTGTTTTCGGGATTGCTGGTACCTAGGCGTGTGGGGTATAATTTTCCTCTAAATCTTGGACGCTGAATCCAATGAAATGGGTCCCAGAGCGATTGGCACCCACCGGAAGAAGTTATGGGTCAAAATGGGTATGTATCCACCCATTTTGTGTGTCAATATTTCTGGTGCCTAGGCGTGTGGGGTATCATATTCCACTAAATTTTGGACCCTGAATCGATTGGAATGGGTCCGGGAACCAACTACATTGGTTCCAACTACATACTTTTATGGTAGTGGAATATTTTCTGTACATCTGAAATATTGGTCAGATACCTCTTGTTCAGTTGGTACTCGAAACTTATCATCTACTTGACTAATTTCCACGCATTGATGAAATACAATTACGTTTCTAAATCGATTTGTTAGTTCACCGGTTTCAGTGGCTTGTTTGGCGCATCGTGATTGACCGTTATTTGTCCCCAAACATCGCATGATCTGTTGTCTCTTCGACCAACCCGGAGCCAGGAGCCCTGAAAGTAGATCTGGGTCGTGTCCCCGCATATTATTAAAAAAACCTCTTCCATTCGTTCATCCTTGTGCCAGTCATGCAAAAGGATTACCACCCGAACGGAAATCCAAGTCTGATTGGTTTTCCAATTCAGATTCACTAACGGATATCTCTTGAGTGTTCGTGCTCAAACGGGACACCTTGTCAATTTCTTGCTAGCTCACCAACTTACCGTTACCGTGCTCAAAAGAAAGCATATACCTGGGTACTATTTTTGGTTGGTTATTCCTTGAATAATCAACTTATGTTTTCATGCAAAGAATCAACCTCTCCGATTCGGCTCAAAATTTTTTTCTGGACGTTTCATGGTGTCTAGATCAAAAAAGGTCAATGTCCGTCCTCCGTCCGCCGTACGCGCCGTTTTTGGTAGTAGAAAATTTTCTAAAAATCTGAAATTTGGGTCAGGAATCTGTTCCCGGCCTAGGAGCGTCCTCGAAACTTTTCAGCCCGATCGGACCAAATCCAGGCTACCCAGGCCCCCATCGATAGGAATGGGTCCGGGACCCGCCACACCCACTGTTTTCCCCATTTCCTCCATGTTGAAGAAATGAGTCTCCGTACGCCTGGTCCTAGGAATAACCAACCCGTGTGTTGAATATGTGTTTTCGAGGTATTTAATAAATATTATCAACTTTTATTAGATATTACATGTCGATAAACAATTTCGATGCAAACACCAAATTTTCAGAAATCCCGGGAATATTATATAGGTACTGGAAAGTTTCGCAAATTTCGCACCGATTTGCCCCTAAATTTGACAGTTCATTTTGACCGAGCAGTTGTGAAATGCTAACTATTGTGACAACACGGAAGAGAACGCCTTAATTTACAATGTGGTTATTTCTTCCAGTAGGCGCCAATCGATTTTTTGCCGAACAAACTTTGAACCCCCCCCCCCCCCCAATTCACAAAATGTGAGCCGGATTGGATAATAATGAGAAAAATTATTGAGGCCTCAGTTTGCTTTCAAGTATTCCTGATTTTGTTGCTGTTTTGGGTTCCTTTAATTGGACAGCAACACGAAAACAAATTCCTCTCGAGTAGTTTCAATTGTGTTGTTGTTTCGGGTTCCTTTCATTAGACAGCAACACGAAAACGAAGTCCTAATGAGTATTTTTGATTTTGTTGCTTTTTTGGCTCTAGTTGGTCCTCAAAACTTTTCAACCCGATCGGACCAAATTTGGGTGGGGTAGGGATCAAAATGTGAATTTCGAAAAATGGATTTTTGAGATTTTTTTCAATCTAGGCAAGTAGGGTATGATTTTCTACTAAATTTCGGACGCTGATTCCAATGAGACAGGTTCCAGAATGATTGGCGCCCTCCGCCGTCCGCCGTCCACGCCGTTTTTGGTAGTAGAAAATTTTCTAAAAATCTGAAATTTGGATCAGGGGTCTGTTCCCGGCCTAGGACGGTCCTCCAAGCTTTTCAGCCCGATCGGACCAAATTTGGGCGGGGTAGGGGTCAAAATGTGTTTTTTGAAAAATGGATTTTCGAGATTTTGGGCGATTTAGGCGAGTGGGGTATCATTTTCCACTAAATTTTGGACGCTGAATCCAATGAAATGGGTCCCAAAACGATCGGCACCCTCTGGAAGAAGTTATGGGTCAAATTGGGTATATATTACCCATTTTGAATATGTGTTTTTGAGATTTCTGGAACCTGGGCGTGTGGGGTATCATTTTCCACTAAATTTTGGACGCTGAATTCAATGAAATGGGTCCCAAAACGATTGGCACCCACTGGAAGAAGTTATGGGTCCAATTGGGTATATATTACCCATTTTGAATATGTGTTTTCGAGATTTCTGGAACCTGGGCGTGTGGGGTATCATTTTCCACTAAATTTTGGATCCTGAATCGATTGGAATGGGTCTTGAACCCGCCGCACCCACTGTTTCCCCATTTCCCCCATGTTGAAGAAATGAGTCTCCATGCGCCTGGTCCAAGGAATAACCAACCCCTGTGTAAGAATTTGCAGCGTTTTTCTCATACGCCCCTATTGGAATCCACCACAGTGGGAATACGGGGAAAATTCATTTGGCGACTAGCGTCCTCGTCATAAATAGTGTTGACAAATTCGTTTCGAGGCCCCGCTCTTTTTAGGACGCTGGAAATTCTTAAATCAACATCATAACAACGAGTGGTTCGTTAGTATGCAACCGATGAAACACCCCGAGCCGTCGGGTGATTTGCGCTAATTTCCTATTACCTCCCGCTGGTATGACTCACTGTGAAAACGCGAAGTTCTAATTTGTTTTTGGAACTACGTTAATCAGGTGGTAGGTACTTGCACGTTTCTCTTTGAATCACTTTCTTCATCAGGTCTCAATTACGTTCAAACTATCAGGAAGATATTCTTTTGTCCGTTTACTCGGTAACATTCCACACGTGGCTTTTTGATGTCTGAGTTATAACTCACAGTAAGAAGGAAAAACGCTCACCGCTTGTTCAATGCCCCAAAATTTGATGTGTTGTACTTAAGCAAGTTATTTTTTAGGAAAAAAGAAAAAAAAAAAAGAAAAAACCAAATTTTGGTTGATTATCTCTCGAATAATCAACCTACGTTTCCATGCAAAAGGTCAACCGCGCCGATTTGGACCAAATTTGGGTGGGGTAGGGGTCGAAATGTGAATTTCGAAAAATGGATTTTTGAGATTTTTGCAATCCAGGTGTGTGGGGTATCGTTTTTCACTAAATTCTAGACGCTGAATTCCAGAACGATTGGCACCCATTGAAGGAGGTTATGGGTCAAAATGGGTATCTATTACCCATATTTTTTGAATATGTGTTTTCGAGATTTCTGGTACCTAGGCGTGTAGGGTATGATTTTCCACTATTTTTTTTTGACGCTGAATCCAATGAGACGGGTCCCGGAACGATAGGTGCCCTTTGGGTGAAGCTATGGGTCAAAATGGGTGCCAGCTACCCATTTCGAATGTGTGTTTTCGAGATTTCTGTAACCTAGGCGTGTGGGGTATCCTTTTTCATTAAATTTTGGACCCTGAATCGATTGGAATGGGTCCGCCACACCCACTGTTCCCATTTTTCCCATGTTGAAGAAATGAGTCTCCATACGTCTGGTCCGAGAAATAACCTACCCGTGTGTAAGAATTTGCAGCGTTTTTGGAATATTGATGACCCTTGATAAAATAATAGCATTTTATGTGAAGAACTTTATATTTTTTAACGTATCCACCAATTATATCTCATGTTCAGACGCCACTTAATCCTTTCGATTGGACGAAAATTGATATAAACGAGTGCTTCCCTCTAATGAACACAATATAACCCATGTCATCCTGGCCAAACAGAGATTGATCACCAGGAAATCATAAATACTAGTGTCTTACCGTTTTGATTCCAGTGGGGTTGAATTTACTGAATACAGTACATATAATTTTGTACACTTTTCTCAGCACGTTTCATCCCGTGGCAGTATTTCCCCTTTAAAAAAACCCCTCGCTATTCTCTCGTATATACCACAATATTTTTGCTCTTGTTGTACGAACATCATTCAATTTTCAGCCTCGGTTAAAATATCTCGTCACAGGCGGCAGCCGTAGCGTTAGATTCTTCAACAAAACGTTTGGCGGCCTACGTGTACTGCTTACAAGAGGCGAGAACACACGACTATTTCTCATGAACCGTGACAGGAAGACAACACAGTAGCAATGGGCAACCCTTTATTTCGAGATATTAAATTAAGCTCAAGAGAGTGAGCTATACAAAAGGAAGAGGCTGAGAAATAAAAAAGTTAATCGTTGTAAACGACGGAACACGTTTTGAATATGTTTACAAGGCGGTTGGGGGCACAAGGGTGGTGTGGCCTCTGGCGCCATCTACATCCCAACTGCCTATCGGGTGAGAAGACCTCTCTTTTTCTCTTTTGACAAATATTTGAGGAGTTCGGGGAAATTTTGGATTTCCATCGAACTGACCATTCTTCATTTCGGATTATTATGATCACCGTCGAATGAATTTACCGTAGAGTTAGCCACCATCAGTTGTGGTTGACCACAAACCTTAACCGCTTCTCTGTGTCACATAGAGCAAATGAATTGGAGTTTTGGGTCTGTGGGAGGTTTGTACATGCTTTGGGCAAGACCATGGACCGGTAATTACTTGTAAAATCCTCTCTGAGTCACATAGAGCAAATTAGGTGGAGTTTTCGGTCCCACAATTTGCGGTTGTCGCACAATTTATAACCCAAAGCGTCTATATCTGGACTCTGACTGAACTGAACTCCGCGGCGTTCCTGGGTCCCTTTTATACTGGCAACCTCTTGGTCGAGTACCTTCTCAAACCTTCCCTGGTTCTGGAAACTCGACGTGTTGTCTCGAGCTAACGGGAAGGTTTAGCCAATTCAATATGTCGCGTGATTGTTCAAGAGCGACCCTTAGCCCTCCACAGGTCATTGACCCTGCAACGCTGGCAGCCCATTTGACCAGCGCAGGTGCCAGCTCGCAACAATATTATATCTACTTTAGCAGACTCGCCAATATTAAATTTCAATTCAATCACAAGTTGTTCACAAGGCATTCATTGACTGCATTACATTGTTATTGTTTTTAATTTCCACAGCAGACGGATCTGAGCATATTGGCCAGGGACCTGTCCAGGCCCGCCTCTGCTTACGGTCCTGTCAGATCTATCATCTGCTTGGCTACTACCGTGCAATCATGGACTAAAATTAGATTTCTTAATTGTTCGTTCACCGTTATTTTGTCATTAGAATCTCCTAAACTAGTCTCCTAAGCTTTCAACTGCCGCCTGACAAATTAGAAGGAGAAATTTTATCGAGCACGTTATTGAATTATCGTGGATGTAGAAAACAGCAATATTATACGTTCTACAATTCTAGACATCGGAGTATGAAGCAGCCCTTACAACAAGCCTGAGTTATCTCGTAATAGTTAGAAAAATGCTACTCTCGACCACCAACAACATATTAATTGAAAGAAAATACCAAAAATCTCGAAAACTGGCCCAAATAACCAAACAAAAAAAGAAGATCTTTTTTCGTGAGATAACATGGAATCATCTGAGAAAAATATACCCACGAGAGAACAAAAAAACGGAATGAAAATTATCCTAACCGGCGTTGTTTCTTGAATGAGCGTCTTTTTCCGTCCAGCGCACAACAGCTAATTAAAATAAGAATTAATTAGACAGACAAAAAGTTCATTTGAAGAACGACCGACAAGAAACGAAATAAGTGCGGGTCAATTGATTTTCAGTGTATCCTATTAATTAAATAATGTGAATAAATTGGGCGAGCGGTAGTTCAATTTAAGCAGCGGCCAGAATCGAATGAATAATGTTCAAAACATTAAACTAGACGCCGCCACAGGTTAGATTAGGTTGGTACCTATTCCGAAAACCGGCTCGAATAAACGGGATTCCAAGTTAATTCTCAAGTTACGTCCACATTGCTCGACCGATGTCTCCTCGGATTTGAGCCATACTAAAGGCAGGTGGTTCTACTGGGAGTGCATTGAAATATTTTATCATTACTTGTCGTCATTTCTAGAATCCAACTTTTTTTTTAATTGTTTTTTCTTTGATTAACCAATGTTTCAGAATAATTGTATGAGGGTACTTACTGTTACTATTGGGCTGGTTATTAATTAAAAAATATTAGAATAAGGGCTCTTATTCGCAGTTCATGATCATGATTCCTATGCTAATTACATTACTTTGAATCATCTTGTCAATGCAGGCTTGGCCTTTCTACTGAGAGGCTCAACTAGGAAATTGAATGTAAAAACGCTGCAAATTCTTACACACGGGTAGGTTATTCCTTGGACCAGGCGAATGGAGGCTCATTCCTTCAACATGGGGAAAATGGGGGAACAGTGGGTGTGGCGGGTCCCGGACCCATTCCAATCGATTCAGGATCTAAAATTTTGTGGAAAATGATACCCCACACGCCCAGGTACCAGAAATCTCGAAAACACATATTCAAACGCTGCAAATTCTTACACACGGGTAGGTTATTCCTTCCCATTTTCCCCATGTTTGAATATGTATTTTCGAGATTTCTGCTACCTAGGCGTGTAGGGTATGATTTTCCACTAATTTTTTGACGCTGAATCCAATGAGACGGGTCCCGGAACGATTAGTGCCCTCTGGGTGAGGCTATGGGTCAAAATGGGTACCTATCTACCCATTTCGAATGTGTGTTTTCGAGATTTCTGTAACCTAGGTTGGGTATCATTTTCCACAAAATTCTGGACCCTGGATCGGTTGAAATGGGTCCGGGACCCGCCACACCCACTGTTTCTATTTTTCCATGTTGAAGAAATGAGTCTCCATGCACCTGGTCCGAGGAATAACACTGACCCGTGTGTAAGAATTTGCAGCGTTTTTAAGAGCTTGATTCGTCTTACCTTCTGTTTCGGATTAAGCCACCTTCTCAACTATACACTTTTCAGGGCCTACTTTGGCAGTTTTATCGCCGCTTTTTGCAGTAAAGTAAATAAGTAGGGTGATTTCAGGGGGAGCAAAAAGTTTCTCAGCTCTTCTAATTCTACTTTAAAACACAACCAATCTTTTCGGCGCCAACTCGTCGTAGTAATTATTCCAACGATCATGGTCGTCCCAAGCTAATCCTTCCTCTTTGCAAGAAAATCAACGAACAAAGCAATGAATACAGTAATAACATCTAAATGACCGCGTCAAATTCTCCGGAAAGCTGACGGGCGGACTCGTTGTTGATTTTCCGGTCAGTAGGTAGGTGTCGTGTTTTGAGTTTGTAATTATGCAAATCTCTCGACTTATCCGAGTTAGCTCCAACACAGATGGATTGCTTGCCGAAAAAAAAACTTATATAGGGAAGTAAGAAATTAATTGTAACTACTTAATTACACATTGGCGCGAGAGGGGGCTTCGACTCGACGAAGGACCCAGTAAACACGGGTTGTCTCGGCGGGTTTGGGACGTCGAAGGTGGCTCGACATGCCTCTATGAGCCGACCATGTAACTAACATTTTGTACTGTGTTTCATGTTCTTAATTTTGTTCATTAGATTCTACCGAAGGAAAATTCATATCGACTTTTGTCGGAATAAAACCCTGAGATTCCTCGAATTCTGACCCACCCCTAGAGTATGTTTGAATCAAAGTAGATGAGAAGACAAGAGGTGAAACAACTACGTCATCTAGCAAAGCAGTAACATCTCCCAACGCAACTCACAATCTTCCTGCTTCGTCCTGGGCATCTGAAATTCAGCGGGCCACAAACTACCGACGATCTTTGAATGAAACGAACTACGGAATTAACATCGGAACATCATGAGAACTCTTTAAGACTTTCGAACAATCACTACGCAAAATATTATTAGTATATAAATCAGCTGACAATTAGCCAATTTTGACGGCTTGGATTTGCCCTTTTCTCATTCTCGTTCTATGGCTGCTCAAGTGTACTTGAATAAATGCTGTCTGTGCGCTTCCACATCTTATTGCAATTCTGGACAGAAGGAATGATGAAGGTAAATCAAAATAATTTAATACCGGTATGCTAAAATCTTGACAGAAATTGATATAGAGTTTGAGACTATAGAGCATCTGAAAACGTGGAAGACTGCATCTAGACAAAAAGTGCCAAGAGACACAAGGATTATGAAAACAAGGTGGATACGTCTGAATAAGTTGGATGGAACATGACTTGTAGTCAGGGACAGCAATGCTGACAGCAATGATTACAATTTGTCAGAAATTAGCACGCCAGTTGCAATCATTTGCAATTAACATGTTCAGTAGGTTGCAGTTCAACTACATCTGGGAAAACTGGGACACAGTTGCCTGAATCATGTGCTACTTGAAGAAGACTATCACACATGGTTTGTTGTTCAGCTATCACAGAGGAGGCCTTGATTGCTTTGTGGATGCTTTTCTTGGCATGTCAGCCAAGGGAGAGTATTCTACAACCGGTTTTATGATCAAGATATATGGAAATGCTCTGATGTTGCGTAACAAGCGACAGAATCTATTGCTACAGAATGTGAGTTTGTGGCAATGAGCACAGCGCATAGAGTCTTGGTCTTTGCGGAATTTGTGCTGGATGATTCTAGTGGCCAATTGTGCAAACTTTTAGGATTCCAAATCAGTAATTTGGTTAGTGAAGAGGATGACTCTACGACTCTGGAACATATAGTGTGACTGTCCTATCTTCAGGAGAAGTACGTGAAGATTTGAAGATTGGAAGAGCAGCAGGCTGATGATCTCACTATGGCGCTGCCAAAATCCAAATTTGAAAATGCAGGAATTTGTAGCTTCACAAGTGTGGACAGGATTAACAGATACCTACATTTATGTAATGCTCTTGTTCTAGATAAACGTGCTGAGCAGCGCTGGAGATAGGAAAGCTCAGGAAAAAGGGTTACCACGTGCAGATAATTCTGGAATTAGGTGACCAAGCGCAGAAATATTTCTGGTGTGGTTTGGCTTGAGCCAACGTTGATAAGATCGGTTTGTGCTGATCTTTGGCCAGTTTAGTCTGTGCTAAACTGGTAAAGTTGGCATGTGCCAATCCCAGGTAATGCAGATATCTCAGTTTGAGCTGAGAGCGCAGTGGAGGTCTGTATTTCAGGCCTGTTCAGGCCGACTTGGACTGGAGGGTATGGGTGAAAAAGTGTTTTTTCAAAACCCGATTTTCTGGACCTATCGAGAATCAGGCATGCATGGTATCAATTTTGGACGCCTGATTGATTGGAATGAGTCCGGCCAGTCCACGATCACTGTTTTTCTTATATTCCTGCTCCGAGGGTTAACCAATCAAGTAGTATTCATTAGTTTCATCACGATCAAATTAGTGCAACACTCTATAATGAAATTAATGTTGAAGGTGACATTATTACCGTTACGAGGATGTTCATGTGCCACGACCCTGTGTTTTTATTTTTATAATTCCTACGACAACCGCTAACGAAGTGGAATACGAGAACAAAAAAAAAAACCATACCAAAAACGACGTTGGTGTGCAGGGACCGTGACCCCCCTCTCCATCCAGTTAGTGGAAGTTGCAGCTCGTCGCTCCGGTTTTTCTTCAGTTTCGTTCCGGCTTTCGAAGTTCCTCCTCGCCCGCGGATCTTACTTTTATGTTTGGTTCGTCTGTTCGATGCTAATTCATCTTCTCTTTTCTCTCGCGTGGACAACGTCCTTGAGGTTGCCGCCAGCTCCTTTTTTCCCAGTTTTCGTTCAGTTGTAGCTTAGTCGCTGAGCCAATCGGATGATCAAGTGCCCCTCAATTGTGCGTTAATATGTCCGTCGCTTTCTCGTGTTCCTCATTTTTGTGCAAGTCGTGATTCGGCACGGAATCCCCTTGGTGATATCCATGCAGTGCATAATATCTGCTTCCTTGTTACGACTCAATTACCCTTTGTCGGACTGGATAGCTTAATCGTCCTTTCAATTCAGTTCACAAACAGGTGATTTGATTTGACACGTTTTACTGAATATTAAAATAATGATTTTGGTTGGTTATTCCTTGAATAATCAACCTATGTTTTCATGATAATGGTCAACCTCTCCGATTCGGCTCAAAATTTTTTTCTGGGCGTTTCATGATGTCCTGATCAAAAAAGGTCAATGTCCGTCCGCCGTACGCCGTCCGCCGTCCATTGTCCACGCCGTTTTTGGTAGTAGAAAATTTTCTAAAAATCTGAAATTTGGGTCAGGGGTCTGTTCCCAGCCGAGATGGGTCCTCGAAACTTTTCAGCCCGATCGGACCAAATTTGGAGGGGGTAGGGGTTTTTTGAAAAATGGATTTTCGAGATTTTGGGTGATTTAGGCGAGTGGGGTGTCATTTTCCACTAAATTTTGGACGCTGAATCCAATAAAATGGGTCCCAGAACAATTGGCACCCACTGGAAGAAGTTATGGGTCAAATTGGGTATTTATTACCCAATTTGATTATGTGTTTTCGGGATTTCTGCTACCTAGGCGTGTGGGGTATCATTTTCCACTAAATTTTGGACGCTGAATTCAATGTGTGTCCCAGAACGATTGGCACCCACCGGAAGAAGTTATGGGTCAAAATGGGTATGTGTCAGGATTTCTGGTGCCTAGGCGTGTGGGGTATCATATTCCACTAAATTTTGGACCCTGAATCGATTGGAATGGGTCTGGGACCCGCCACACCCACTGTTTCCCCCATTCGAGGAATAACCAACCCGTGTGTAAGAATTTGCAGATTTTTAACCATATTTTATATCGTGAAAAATGATTGATGTCCAAGCAAACACCAATACAACCGAACAGTCTGGAAATCCATTTGATTTCACTCGCTCGTGAGTAATATGAGTTACAATTTGTTTTTCGCTATGATGCTCACCTTTTAGGATACGACTTGATACGACATATTTACTGGGAACCCTCTCATAATTTCCAAATTTTCCGAGGGTTTGCACGTTCCAAAATCTCACGTGACTTATGAGGGCTACAATCACTTCATCAAATTCATGGTTACTGTTAGTGAGTATTATTGTCATAGGTTACCCATAAATTCATGTGAAAGTCTCCTCACCACCTCAGGCGATGTCCTCATACGTGCTTCATATCGATTCGTTGTTCCGTTCCGTAAGAAATCAGTTCATTCGGTCATGTAGTCTTCGCTATTTATATGAGAGTTATTTAAATATTAGACACACTGTCTTATTATATTCTCCTAAATTATTCAATGTCAAGAGTGTCACCAAATGGAGACGCTTGCGATGGGATGTGTGGTCAACACTTGATTGTATTTTGGCTTGAGTTAAATTTTCCACTGAACGTTCATTGTTTCAAAATAGTTTTTACAAAATAAAATTGGCCTACGATTCACGTATAAATAGATGCGGCGATCATGCCCCGTCTGTCAAATACCATTCTTGATGCAGAACCTTCTCTCCTTCACCATTTGACGATCTTGCGTCAAAGGGAAGAGCGATATCATAAAAACCCTACGATAAAGGTAGTCATCATGCCATAACAGGACTACTCGTAGGTACCAATAGAACATATCAATAAAACGTACCCTTGAAATTCTGTAGCATTTGACGCAACAATTTTTAGGTGGTTTTCCATTTCCAATTTGAAGATAACGGTCGTCCACCGGCTAGCGGAGAAGGAATAGTGATGCAAAACAAACTATTTCCATTTTAATATGACCCCATTGAAAGAAATTATTGTTGACAGTTACTTGACTTCTATCCTCTATTGAATAAATGAAATAAATCAACTTTTTTTTCGTGAATTATTTATTGCAATTGAGCTTAAATACATCATCTAGCAATATTTGTTCGCTGGATATCACATGGGTAAGATTAGATTTCAGCAAATCTTAATCTTGAATGTTAATAAGCATTATGCACGGGACACAATACACAATCACATTCACTCTAGCTGGCACAGCACAGTCAGGTCCAGAGGTTTATTGCGCTTGAGTCGCCGAAGCTCGCCAGCGTTGTCAAGAACCGCATCTCCGGGTTCTCATGTTTATGAAGGCGTTGCTCGTGCTTCCTTGAGAATTTGACTATAGTTTCATTGACAGTTTCAATCCTCAGATCCCGATGGATATCGTCGTTACGCATATACCAGGGTGCGGCAACTATACTCGCAGAATTTTGTTTTGCAAGGTTTGGATCATCTTAATGTTGGATTTTTTGGCACAGCCCCAGAGTTGTTTACCGTAACTCCAGATGGGGCAAAGAATCTGCTTATAGATGAGCAGCTTATTGTGAAGGGAGAGATGGGAATGCATTCCCATAAGCCTGTAACGATTTATGTTCTTAGTAAATAATTTATTAACATTCGTTCTCTTGAGTACATACACTGTTCACATTCGCGCACTTACACAATGACAGAATCACAATACACGGTTGTAACGCGGTTGTCGCACTATTTATAACGCGGCACGGCACAATTTATAACCCGAAGCATCTATATCCGGACTCCGAATTGAACTGAACTGGGCGGTTCTCGTGGGTCTGTTTTATACCTGCTGCCTCGCCGAGAACGTTCTGGGACGAACGGGGAGGTTCCCGAATGTTCGAGACCCTAAATCCTCCACAGGTCGTTGACCTTGCGACGCCAGCAGCCCATTTGACCGGCGCCAGTGCGAGCTTGCAACAAGCCAGTACATGCATGTGAACTTGATCTTCATTCTTCTTGTCTACGTGCTTCCTCCAGTTGAGTTTTGAATCCAGAGTCATACCCAAGTACTTGACAGAGTCAGCGTAGGCTACTATGGTCGAGTTCACCTCAACTTCCGTTGTTGGCACTTGTCGATTGGTGAAGTTGACGTGAACTGACTTTGTTTCGTTCGAACTTCATTCTCCATGTTTTAGTCCAACGGGTAACCTTATTTGTTGCCTCCTGCAAATGGGTAGTCGCGGCAGCGATATCAGCCCCAACTGATAGGATAGCCGTGTCGTCAGCGAATGTGGCAATCGTTGTGTTTCATGTTGAGGGAGGTCCCTTGTGTACAGCAAGTAGAGCAACGGCCCAAGAACACTTCCTTGAGGCACTCCTGCTTCAATGGGCTTTAGGCTAGAGTATTGGTCGTCTTGCTTTATTCTGAAGTGCCGATTCTCAAGATGGGCCAAGCCCATGCCTTTGATAAGGTTTGGCGCGGAGGTCTCCTGTACAAGCTGCACAGGGACCTTCCAAGACAGATAAATTAACTGATTTACAATTCTTTCAAACTGATGTCTGAAACCTCTCCCAATTTAACGTGGATGTGCTGTGTATATTATGCTTCTTCTCCTCTTCTCTTTTCTCTCTTATATTTTCCTTAAATCTGAACTGATTTCGCCCAAATGCAATGCAATTTTCTTCACTGGCTGCTCATAAATTGTATCCGGGCGTTAAAAACCTATTTTTTTCCTTGTTTCAGGTGAGTTGATAGCCCCACATTGCTCGCTGGCTGAACAGTAAGTTTTTGATTATGCGCGGGCGTCTTGTACGTTTCTGTGGCGTTTAGGTATATTGTATTTCGATCGAGTGAAGTATTTTAAGACATGAAATTATCATAACGGGTCGTTTGTATTTTGGTTGGTTATTCCTTGAATAATCAACCTATGTTTTCATGCAAATGGTCAACCTCTCCGATTCGGCTCAAAATTTTTTTCTGGACGTTTCATGATGTCTAGATCAAAAACGCTGCAAATTCTTACACAGGGGTTGGTTATTCCTTGGACCAGGCGCATGGAGACTCATTTCTTCAACATGGGGGAAATGGGGAAAAAAGTAGGTGTGGCGGGTCCCAGACCCATTCCAATCGATTCAGGATCCAAAATTTAGTGGAAAATGATACCCCACGCGCCCAGGTTCCAGAAATCTCGAAAACACATTTTTAAAATGAGTAATATATATACACAATTTGACCCATTACTTCTTCCAGTGGGTGCCAATCGTCCTGAGACCCACTCCATTGGATTCAGCTTCCAAGATTTAGCGGAAAATGATACCCCACACGCCTAGGTTCCAGAAATCTCAAAAACACATATTCAAAATGGGTAATATATACCCAATTTGACCCATAACTTCTTCCAGTGGGCGCCGATCGTTCTGGGACCCATTTCATTTGATTCAGCGTCCAAAATTTAGTGGAAAATGATACCCCACTCGCCTAGATCGCCCAAAATCTCGAAAATCCATTTTTCAAAAAACACATTTTGACCCCTACCCCGCCCAAATTTGGTCCGATTGGGCTGGAAAGCTTGGAGGACCGTCCTAGGCTGGGAACAGACCCCTGACCCAAATTTCAGATTTTTAGAAAATTTTCTACTACCAAAAACGGCATGGACGGCGGACGGCGTACGGGGGACGGCGTACGGCGTACGGTGTACGGCGTACGGCGGACGGACATTGACCTTTTTTGATCTAGACACCATGAAACGTCCAGAAAAAAAATTTGAGCCGAATCGGAGAGGTTGACCATTTGCATGAAAACATAGGTTGATTATTCAAGGAATAACCAACCAAAAGGTCAATGTCCGTCCGCCGTACGCCGTCCGCCGTCCACGCCGTTTTTGGTAGTAGAAAATTTTCTAAAAATCTGAAATTTGGGTCAGGGGTCTGTTCCCGGCCTGGGACGGTCCTCCAAGCTTTTTCAGCCCCAATCGGACCAAATTTGGGCGGGGTAGGGGTCAAAATGTGTTTTTTGAAAAACGGATTTTCGAGATTTTGGGCGATCTAGGCGAGTGGGGTATCATTTTCCACTAAATTTTGGACGCTGAATCAAATGAAATGGATCCCAGAACGATCGGCGCCTACTGGAAGAAGTTATGGGTCAAATTGGGTATATATTACCCATTTTGAATATGTGTTTTTGAGATTTCTGGAACCTAGGCGTATGGGGTATCATTTTCCGCTAAATCTTGGAAGCTGAATCCAATGCAGTGGGTCTCAGGACGATTGGCATCCACTGGAAGAAGTAATGGGTCAAATTGGGTATATATTACTCATTTTGGTTGGTTATTCCTTGAATAATCAACCTATGTTTTCATGCAAATGGTCAACCTCTCCGATTCGGCTCAAATTTTTTTTCTGGACGTTTCATGGTGTCTAGATCAAAAAAGGTCAATGTCCGTCCGCCGTACGCCGTCCGCCGTACGCCGTCCACGCCGTTTTTGGTAGTACAAAATTTTCTAAAAATCTGAAATTTGGGTCAGGGGTCAGTTCCCGGCCTGGGACGGTCCTCCAAGCTTTTCAGCCCAATCGGACCAAATTTGGGCGGGGTAGGGGTCAAAATGTGTTTTTTGAAAAATGGATTTTCGAGATTTTGGGCGATCTAGGCGAGGGGGTATCATTGGGTAATCATTTTCCACTAAATTTTGGACGCTGAATCAAATGAAAGGGTCCCAGAACGATGGCACCCACTGAGAAGTTATGGTCAAATTGGGTATATATTACCCATTTTAAATATGTTTTTGATGTTTCTGGTACCTGGCGTGTGGGTATCATTTCTCACAAATTTTGGATCTGGATCGATTGGAATGGGTCGGGCCCCCCGCACACCCACGTTTTCCCCCATTTCACCCATGTTAAATAAGTTTCCATGCGCCTGGTCTGACGAATAACCAACCCCTGTGTAAGAATTTGCAGCGTTTTTGTTTTCTCTCTCGTGAATCGGGTTTGTTTGGTGAAGTGAATAAAACCGTGACGTCAGTGTGTCGAACTGCACTTTCCGTTCCTTAGTTTACCTCACGTTATCCCTCTTCCTGATTGTGGTCAATGTTGTTTGTGAGTGAAAAATAAATTACTCTTTGCTACTAACACCCTGTTCGAGCTCAATTGAGTTGTTCGGTTGGTACAAGACGGAAATTGACAACTTATTTCTTTCCGCGCTGAGTTTCAATGTCGATAGTTCAAAGGGCGTCTCTGTTCGTATAGAGGTTGGTATGATTCACGCGTGCGTCTTCCTCGATTTTAAAAATCTCTCGAGGAGTTATTATCACACAATGCGTGGAGCCTGCCTCTATAACTTCCCTGGACGGACAACAATAGAGCGATAAATTGTCGACGCATGCGCCCTCCGGTGCGTTAAGTGGACAGCTGACTGTAGAGTTCGGTGGAAGAATGATTATTTTCTCCTTCTTAAAAAGTTTCTTGTTCTTTCTAAGGTCTTATGTGACAGTTTGCGATCATATCTCCGTTTGTCCAGTGGTTTGCCGAATGTTCCGCGGCCCTTTTTCGTTCAATTTAAATAAACGCCCTTTTGGAGGCTATTCGCTGGCGCGTTGATACGTGTGTTGCCTCGGTCAATTTATCGCGATTATCAGTATATGTGTATCAGTTATCAAGGGAGCTCGAGCGTTGTCCTGCCTGGTGTTATCAGAAACCCCGATCTTCGCGGGACCTGGATTTACGCTTGAGTGGCTTGCGTTAAATACTGCACCGAGCCCCGATTTCAGATAGTGTTGTTATTAATGTTTTCATCCGACTTTATACTCCTTCTGAGATCCTCCAACGCTGACCTGATTTCTTCTTTTTATCTTCTCTCGGCCGTCAGGCGGGCTAAATTAATATAATTCCTCATTCCTAAAAACGTTATAAGTCACAAGATCGTAAATACTGTAACGATTTATGTTCTTAGTAAATAATTTATTAAAAATCGTTCACTTGAGTACATACACTGTTCACATTCGCGCACTTACACAATGACAGAATCACAATAACAAACGG
>CM034002.1:26224401-26271884 GCA_019603395.1 Cyrtorhinus lividipennis | reverse complement strand
TGGCTGCAATGACAAATTGCTATTAGCCACGTCTGCATGTCAGAGTGCCTCCTTGTCTTATCAATGTTGATTTGGTTCGATTGTGCATTTTGTCTAGTGATAGCCTCCTCAGCGAGTCACTGTAGCTGTAGACTTGTGCAGTATAATCAATTTGCCAAAAAAACCAAAAGTTGAAGAGTTTATTTGGGGAGTTTCTGCGTTGTTCATTTATGTTTCACTCCATTGTTTTCTTGATGTTGATTCTGTCAATTTTTTTTGTTCGCTACTTTCAGCTTCAAAAATCGATAGCTGTTGCGTGAATCGTTCCCTAGTTAGGCGTTCCTTAATGCTCATGTAATTTCGTATAGAAACATGGACAATTTGGATACAAAAGTACTTTCCTTTCCTGAACCAGGCTGTGTTGGAAATCATTAATTGTCGTTCTAAAATTAATTATTTATCGTTGAAAACTCTGAATCACCTGCAACGATAGTATGTACCTACTAGTATTAAATTAATTAGGCTGGTTACGTTAGGCCATGCAAGTTATTATATTAGTGAGTAACCTTCTTATCTAACATACTTGCAGTCTACTGCACCAAATAACGGCCTTGAATATTGCATTTTTTCTATCATTCATTTCTTATCCGGCCCTGATTCCGCTAATTACGCTAACTTTAAAAACATTATGCTCCAAACTTCTAACCGCACATACGTTTATTCATGTTGTGTTATGTATTATGTTTTGGGAGATTTTTCAACGGACTATGCCCTAAACAAAGGTTTTGAGCGTGATTGCGAGTGGAAGGGTTTCTCAGTTCTTCGATATCATAAGCTGGTTTAGTCGTATGTTGTTCGAGCTGTGTGTTGTACGCGTTATCTGAGGATACATCAACAGAAAACAGGATAAAAACGTGTCAACAAATTGTTTATCTGAGAGGAAAACAGCTCTTTACTTATATACTTATTTTTACACCTCTTGCTGCCGTGAAACATTTTTGGCCAACAAATTCTCAATTGGTTTGAAAAGCTCTCACATTGACTTGTTAAAGCTCACGTCCAATAATAAGCGATAGTTATTATCAATGAACGAGAAACGATCCCAATATATAATACATTTTCCGTTCGATCACCTTATTTTAGAATTGCCTCTCCGTTCCTGTGCAGCATTGACCGCAATCCTCTTGACTGGATGATCCAAATTTATTTCACCGTTATTTATTTTGCAATTCTATTTCAGTTCGCTCGCGGTAACCGTTTGAATCCATCTCAAGCCTCTCACTGTCTAATCGACACTAACCAAGTCAAATAAACGGAGTTCGCCTTTTGGATTCAATGTTTGTATTTAGATTTTACCTCAAGACGAGTGTGAGGAAACTTTTGAGTGCTCTCGTGTACGGTGCGCGGCTCTAATAGAACCATTCGCAATAATCTCGGGTTGGCAAACCCGATTAATGTCAGCACCCGGTAATTGTGTAAAGTGATTCTCAGCATATGGAGGAAGATCAACAATAGCGACATTGAGGATGAGAATTATGCTGATCCTACTGGCGACCCGGTGCGGTCATCACGGAAGAAAAGAAGAAAAAGAAGAAGAAAAGAAGTTTATTCCAGTTAAATGCAATACATATATAAATCATAATAATCCTTGAAAAAATAAACAATACTGCTTGTATGAACCATCAGCCGGAAGTACGGGCCTTAGTATTTGCAGGACATTTAAAATTAGATCAAAATAATAATGATTTCTCTAATCATACAGTGTAGTGTAGAATAAAATAGGGGGGGGGGGGGAGAACTTTGAATAGGTTGCGGAAATGAGGGGCTCTATTTGCTCCAAATCTAGGACCTCTATGTGAGAAAGGGCAACCGATATTGCCACGCTAGTTCGCAGTACCTGACCACCCTCCTCCATTCATCAACACTGTCAACAACTTGATTGCATTATCTCTGGAGAGGTCATAGGTTCCGAACACCTCCAAGCGGATCTGTGAGAGGGTGGGGCAGATGCACAGGAAATGATGAAGATCTTACTTCGCATGAAGACTGCACAGAGTGTAAGCCCCCAGGCTTGCTGCCTCCAGAAGGCCAGAAGGGAGAGAGCATGCGCCAAATGCGCGCGCAGCTCCTGCCTGGACGTCACATTTAGAGAGGCCCAGCGCTCACTCATTGCTAAGGTGCCCAACCAGGCAGTCGTTGTCAATGTGCCCCTTGGGGCTGAGGCGCCCAACATGTTGGAGTATATATTTTTGTAACCCTGTCGTGCAAGAGATTTCTCACTCAGTCCATCCTGGCTTCGTCCTGTGCTCGCTCTGAAGTGAACTCTTCTACCGTGCTGAAGTCGACCGAAGCTGTAATATTGTGTTCCCCATGAGATAAAGGACTCAAGTTAATAAGCCTTGCTGTGTACCTGCGGGACAGCGAGCCCCCTCCTGTTTTGACGTTGACGCCGTTTTCGTCAGCCGGTATCGTTGCACTTGCTCATTAAATTGTATTTCATGTAAATCATAATTTCATGTGTCTTGTATTAATTGTATTTTATGCTCCACATGTTGTCTATTTTACTTTGTCAAATTACTTTGTCTTCTATCAATTGTAGCCCAGGTTGAGGCATATTTCCCTTTGCAACGAGTCCTTGTTTCAATTATAATTCAGTTTGTATCAATGTATTTTATGTTCATCCTTGGCATCCCTAGTTGCTCAGCCGTAAGTCTTGGACTTACATCCTGTATCCTCTCGCTAGGTCGCTTTCCAAATTCTCCGAAGATAACCGAATTAAATCATAGTAAATTCATAACAGATTTTAATTCGAGAGAGGCTTACAAGAGGACACTCTTCTGACGAGTCTGTAGCGTATGGCTTACGATTCAGATTGACCAGCTCACAACGGATCCTGAACATCCATTTCATAACCTCATTTCCACTCCTGCACATATACTGAAGCTGGCACACTTAACCCCGTGGCACAGCTCCCTGTACAGGGTAAAGTTTTCAGAAGACCGAGCCCGGGCCCACCACTGGTCATCACGGTTCTGTGGTCCTTTATTTTCACCTTTCATTAGGTGACTTTGCTTCAGTTTATTTTTTCAGCTCCATAAGGCTCCGAGGCCCTCCAACTCCCTGTCTCTTCCAACTAATCCAATAAGCATTGTCAACGCACATCCAATTAGGCCGTATTGGTTACGACGTGGAAGGGGGCGGGGATGTCCTTAACCGGATTAGTAAATTGGGACCCTAGACCTGGAACCCAGTTGGGATTTCTTTGACGGACGCCTCAGTTCGCCGTGGAATCGATCCTGGAATCGAATCGAAATATTTCGCGTGTGTCACTCGGCCATTTCGGTATTTTCCATACATCGTTTACTTTTCTCGGTTGAATTTGTCCAGAGTTAAAACAATTGGCTCCTGTAACGTTTGCTAATTGTTACGTCGTCGAACTTCATTGAATTCAGGTATTCATTTTATATAGTTAACACTGTTGGCTCTATATCGTTGAAACGACTCATTGCAGCCATTCTAACTTATGATTTATTCATGAAAATGATCGAATTTCCACTGGGTTCAATGCGGGTTTCAAAGTAATATCCACCTCATATGCTGCAGTATGGACATTATTTGATTTGTTCCTATATTGCACATGTGATTTTGGTTGGTTATTCCTGGAATAATCAACCTATGTTTTCATGTAAGATGTTAATCTCTCCGATTCGGACTAAAATTGTCTTCTGGACGTTTCAAGGTGTCTAGATCAAAATTAGCAAATGTCCATACGCCATCCACGCCGACTTTGGTAGTAGTAATTATTCAAAAATCTGACATTTTGGTCAGGGGTCCGTTCGTGGCTCTAGTTGGTCCTCGAAACTTTTCAACCCGATCGGACCAAATTTGAGTGGGGTAGGGGCCAAAATGTGAATTTTGAAAAATGGATTTTTGAGATTTTTTGCAATCTAGGTGAGTGGGGTATCATTTTTCACTAAATTCTGGACCCTGGATAGATTGAAATGGGTCTGGGACACGCCACACCCACTGTTTCCCCATTTTCCCCATGTTTGAATATGTATTTTCGAGATTTCTGCTACCTAGGCGTATAGGGTATGATTTTCCACTAATTTTTTGACGCTGAATCCAATGAGACGGGTCCCGGAACGATTGGTGCCCTGTGGATGAGGCTGTGGGTCAAAATGGGTACCTATCTACCCATTTCGAATGTTAGTTTTCGAAATCTCTGGTACCTAGGCGTAAGGGGTATCATTTTTTTTTTTTTTTTTTTTTTCATTTTGCGTCCTTCTACGCTCCCATAAGTTGCCATTCACCATAACCTACCGTTGTTTTCTCGATGAATAAAATACTTCAAATATACTGGTGAACAAGGGGAAATCAAGCTTTGTTCGAATTGGAGCGCTTTTGTCGTGAAGCCACTTTAGAGGTACTCCACCGTGTCAACAATTGTCTTGTTGACTGAGAAGCTTAGCAGCTCGAGTAATCTCCCAAAAGTGGCCGAATCGATCTCAAATATAGCTGTATTGTGTGCGTATTGGCCGAAACTCAGGTTTGACTAGACGTGTATAAATTGCTTGTTAAATAATTTGATGAACAGTGTTAGGTGAAGGAAATAAGATGTCGCCAATCTTTTTTGTCGTCATCTGGAATATTTGTCACATGCAACCCGAGTCTCGTGAATCTGTATTTTAAAATTCGTTCGCACCCAAACTAACCTAGGCAGCTCTATGCTCAACTCGACATCCGAGTCGGGTAAAACTAGAACAGATATGGCTCTCAAATTTCTATTTCGGCGGATCCTAAAATCTAGGGGTGCGTCTTTTGCAGTTTTCGAAAGACACTGATGTTATCAATCTTTTGGACATGACATTTTTTGTTTTTTTTCACATCGCGAATGAACTTAAAACAGTATTCTGTTTTCACACATGAATTAACGTGCTGACCTGCTGATTGCCACCTAACTCAACATTGTAGATACTGGAGGGTTTAATAGCTAGGCATCGGTTAAACCTTGACTGTTTACAGCGCTATCTGTCGAAGTATTAGTCGAGTAATCGTTCTAGGAGGGTCTTCTATTGATTTGTTTAATTGATCTTTGGGGAATTAACATTCAGTCCTGTATTCGCATTTTTTGGTTGATTATTCAAGATCAACCTATGTTTTCATGCAAAAGGTCAACCCTCTCCGATTCGGCTAAAATTTTTTTCTGGACGTTTCAAGGTGTCTAGATCAAAAAAGGTCAATGTCCGTCCGCCGTCCGCGCCGTTTTTGGTAATAGAAAATTTTCTAAAAATCTGAAATGTATCATTTTCCACTAAATTTTGGACGCTGAATCCAATGAAATGGGTCCCAGAACGATTGGCACCCACTGGAAGGAGTTATGGGTCAAATTGGGTATACATTATCCATTTTGAATATGTGTTTTTGGGATTTTTGGTACCTAGGCGTGTGGGGTATCATTTTCCACTAAATCATAGACGCTGAATCCAATGAAGTGGGTCCCAGAACGATTGGCACCCACTGGAAGAGGTTATGGGTCAAAATGGCTGTCTACTACCCATTTTGAATATGTGTTTTTGACATTTCTGCTACCTAGGCGTGTAGGGTATGATTTTCCACTAAATTTTGGACGCTGATTCCAGTGAGACGGGTTGTTTCGTTTTAATAATTCAAATTCATTATCTAATTCACACTGATACCTTTGACTCCAAAGCACGTCACGAGCATGTTTGTACTTGCCTATCAAATACGTCATGAGAAAACTTTAATTGTTAGACTATTAAACTTTAGCTGACTTTATTGATGACTGAAAACTAACTTGGATAGCTAATGGGAAAAATCGTTTTTGAAGTAGCGGACGGAGCATCCATTTCATATTCATGCTAACTCTCTTAGTTTGACGAGAGCGCTGAAAACAGCCAAAACTTAACCGATGCCCCGCTTCTCTGGGTTGCACCAGTACTTGGAATAACTCTTCACCTGCGTTTCATTCTGAACTTCTCTGAACAATCATGTTCACAGATTAAACGTCCGCTTCGTTTGATCCCGTTCCGAGTGAGAGTTCGTGAACTTTGAAACATCTCCAAAACGATTTTAAAAGGGCTCTGTTTACCAGCAAGCAACTGCAGTTTCCTCCCTTCGATTCCAGCCTGATAATGAGGCAAAAAGCTCGAGAAGGATTTATTTTTTTTAAACATCTCGCTGTCCACTGCATTTCGTTCCTCTCAAGGTCGCGGTTTCCTTCTTGTCTCTTCGTGTTGCCCTCGGCGAGTTCTCTTCTATTTAATCTGGATAACGTCGATAATTCAGTTCAGTTTCTCTCCAACCGTGGATCTTTCCAGTGCACGTGGTTCAATTGTGTGTGAGAATTACGGGAAAATGTTGTGTTCGCGAGTGTTGACTGTGTTCGTTTCGGAATATCATCGCCCACATCGACTCATTTCGTCGTCATCATCGTGACTAATCTGCCATTTAGTTTCAATTTAACATAGTCCAATACAAAGTTTCCAAATCTTAACAAAATTCTTACAAAATTCCTCGAGATTTGCTTTACCCTTAGTATTTGTAAAATTTTTCCGTTCCAAAGTTCTCCTCCGGTCATTTTGAAACACTTCGTGCCAATTTACATGACCTTATTTCATCCTTGTATTACGTAACACCTTGTTTTTCTTGTTCATTTGTATAATATTCTCGGCTACTCCCAAGTCATAAAATTTTTTTAGTTAATGACTTTTTTACTCTGATATTCCACATGAGGCTCATAGGAGAATTCACGTCATTTCCACCAACAAAAAATTGAATTAAGCCCATCGGCCCTCCAGGTGACGCGTGATAAAATCTTAGTGACACCATGAGCCGAGTGGAATTCACCAAAATGACTCCTGAAATGTGGGAGTGCTTGAAAGAGGAGCTCCATTGGACGGATTACGAAACATACTGCCTCCTCTCGCCGTATATTCATTCTCAGGTACCACTCAATGATAATGACAATGATAATTTTCATTCTAATATTAATTACGTTCGTGCAAAAATATCCTAGTCATGGAGTTGGATTCAGTTTCATCACTAAACCCAATACACACTAGGTGGAGTTTTCATGGTTTCATTCATTTATTCATTGGAAACAAGTGTTTACAAAGGAAATAACACAATGGGTAATGGAGAGCCATTTTGACCCATAACCTATTCCAATGAGTGCCAATCGTTCTGGGACACTTTTCATTGGATTTAGCGTCCAGAATTTAGTGGAAAATGATACCCCACACACCTAGATAGCAAAAATCTTAAGAATCCATTTTTTGAAATTCACATTTTGACCCCTACTCCACCCAAATTTGGTCCGATCGGGTTGAGAAGTTTCGAGGACCAAATAGAGCCATGAACGGACCCCTGACCGAAATGTCAAATTTTTGAATAATTACTACTACCAATGTCGGCGTGGATGGCGGATGGACATTTGCTAATTTTGATCTTTGAAACGTCCAGAAGACAATTTTATTTCGAATCGGTGAGATTAACATCTTACATGAAAACATAGGTTGATTATTCCAGGAATAACCAACCAAAACGGTCAATTCCTTACCTCAATAAATAATTTCATCTTTCATCTTCGTAATTTCATTTTTTTGAAATTGTTATCACGAGTGGTTCAATATAAAGCCAGTTCCAGTCGTACCAAATAGGGTTTATGATTATTAACAGCATCATTGTCTAGATACAATAAAAACAAGAACAATAATTACAATGTTAACAGGACGTGGTAGTGGTTTTGAATCAACTAACAAGCCCGAGGAAGAAGAATTACCTATTTTTGTCAATCAATTTTGTTTTGTAAATAACTAATTTATATAATTGTCCAAGTGAGCTCGGTGACTCGGTTGTGTATAGTTTTCTGAAATGATAATAATGTATTTTTTGTGAAGGTCAGCTTATGCGTTACAGCCTTGAAAGCCCCCCCACCTCTTTTTTTGTCTCGTCAACTACGTTTGGTTCTGTTGTGAATGTAAACCGAAAGAATATCCTTGGCACATTCTTATTAGTAATTAAAAATAATAATTTCCTTACGTCCAGGAGCAATTGAAGATGGACGTGACTGGTAAAGATCAAACGTGTTAACGAAGTCAAGTTGTGTAAGGTGCTTTGTTCCAATGATCGTCTTCTTTTTTGATCTGAGGTTGTCAGTCTGTCTTATAACTCCGTCCTATGGAAAGCTGTCACCTGCACTTGATCGAAAAAAAAATAATAATAAAAAAATAATAATCTTCATTGTTCGACGAATCGCTCTGACGGCACGAACGGATCAATTCATGTCCAGAGTGTTGAATGATTCAATCGACCAGCTTTAGTTCTGATATCGGGCGATCACGTGACTCATCGTGGTTTCGATTTGCTTTTGAATTGATCGCAGTTGGCTGTTGCATCGCGTCATTTTCATCATGACGCCTATTGTGTTTCGATCCACATCCGCCTGGAAACTTCTCGAACTCCGTTAGGAAGAAACACATCCTGCGTCCGCCAAAAAATGTTTTGTGGAATGGAAGGTTCCAAGAAATTTATCAATTTCATCCATCGTTCGATTTTGCGTTAGTTGGTTTAGTTTTAAGTAATTGCATAATGGCATTTATCTAAGGAATATTTAAAGATGTTAATTCCAAAAGGTACTAAATCCATTCTGACGAGTTTTGAGAAAAACGAGGAAAACTACTATTACCATTCAGAACACATTACCGGTCTAGATTTTTTTGCCAAATATTTGTAAACTATCTTCAAATTCGTTGGTAAATATTTGAAAATTGAGAACTGCGGAGAATAGTTTTTACAGTAATTTGAAAATTGAAATTTTTGGATAGAGTACTTTTTGAAACGAAAAAAATTTAAATAGACCTGTTGCTGAACAATCAATTTATTCATAATAGCAACTCTGATTTAAAACACTTTCAAGCGAGGATACGAGAACAATATTTTTGACTCGCTCACAAAAAGTGGGGAAAACTTCCTGAACACGCCTAGGTACCAGGAATCTTGAAAACACATATACAAAATGGGTAATATATACCCAATTTCACCCATGACTTCTTCCGGTGGGTGCCAATCGTTCTGGGACCCATTTCATTGGATTCAGCGTCCAAAATTTAGTGGAAAATGATACCCCACTTGCCTAAATCGCCCAAATTCTCGAAAATCCATTTTTGAAAAAACACATTTTGACCCCTACCCCGCCAAAATTTGGTCCGAAAAGTTTCGATGACCGTTCTAGGCAGGGAACAGACCCCTGACCGAAATTTCAGATTTTTAGAAATTTGTCTACTACCAAAAGCGGCGCGGACGGCGTACAGCGGACGGACGGACGGATTTCACTCTCCATTTTAATGAGGATAGAGTGATTTTATTTTGGAAATGGGTTCTTTTTTGCATACAACTCGCCCCCAAAACACTCGGGAAAGTCTCATCTCAATTTCGAAAATAATGCGTTTAGTACCTTTTGGAATTAAGCTTCTCATTTGTGTACCTAAAACCTTGTCTTTAGGGGCTGACCATTACAGGCCTCATTCTAAAATTGCCTTGTTAGGGAGGTATTGATGATATTGCGACCTCCGTGGGACTGGATCTTGTGTACCTGGGCTAGGGAACCCGTAACTTAGAAGCCGGTACCTTGCTGCTGATAAGGCTGGGAGTTCGCCGAGCTGATCAGAGCATTAGCGGCACATAGCAGTCGCCAATATCTCCATGTGGAGGGTAGTGCCCTGTATATGTTGAGATCCGGAGGTCCTTTCTCTCCGAGAAGAGCAAATAATATGCGTTTTTGGTGCACGCTGAAGAGATTGCCTGAGGCCTGGAAGCTTCTTCCAGTGCAGAGCTGAATGGGATCTTTCCCATGTTTTGACCTGTTTAGATGTCCATATTCAGGGTTTGGGACCTGTAGGGCATGAAGCTCTGCTGCGTCCTCATAAATTACCATCTTACTTTGCAGATTCTATCTAAAATCTTCTAAACATTGAACAGACGCGGATTATCGATTCCCTTTGGCCATTACGCCGCTTGATATTGGAAATTGGGACCCCATGGAATCCTTCTGGAGCGGGGAAAGGTTTCTGGGCGACGACAAAAAAACCTCCCAGTTCGACCCGAGCGCATATATCCTGATTTACGATTAAGTGACCCTCTTACCCCCGAACTCAGTGATTGTGGACTCGAACACTCTCTAATTTATGGCGGTCCCCCACTCCTCTCTTCTTTTTCCATTGGGCCGTATATTATAACGTCAGACGGTTTCTTCTGAACTTGAGGTGAAACGTGCTGACTCGGTTCGAATTACAGCTCAAGTCCTCGATTCCATTACGTTCGAAATTTTCCCAAGTAGAGCTGATGGAAGAAACATCCGGGCATCTGCAGTTAATTATTAATTTTCGAGGTATCTTCAAATTCTGAAATTATTCCTACCTGCGAATATCCAAGTAAAGTGAGTTGCCAGTTTTTTGGTTGGTTATTCCTTGAATAATCAACCTATGTTTTCATGCAAATGGTCAACCTCTCCGATTCGGCTCAAAATTTTTTTCTGGACGTTTCATGATGTCCTGATCAAAAAAGGTCAATGTCCGTCCGCCGTCCGCCGTCCACGCCGTTTTTGGTAGTAGAAAATTTTCTAAAAACTGAAATTTGGGTCAGGGGTCTGTTCCCGGCCTAGGACGGTCCTCCAAGCTTTTCAGCCCGATCGGACCAAATTTGGGCGGGGTAGGGGTCAAAATGTGTTTTTTGAAAAATGGATTTTCGAGATTTTGGGCGATTTAGGCGAGTGGGGTATCATTTTCCACTAAATTTTGGACGCTGAATCCAATGAAATGGGTCCCAGAACGATCGGCGCCCACTGGAAGAAGTTATGGGTCAAATTGGGTATATATTACCCATTTTGATATGTGTTTTTGAGATTTCTGGAACCTAGGCGTGTGGGGTATCATTTTCCGCTAAATCTTGGAAGCTGAATCCAATGGAGTGGGTCTCAGGACGATTGGCACCCACTGGAAGAAGTAATGGGTCAAATTGTGTATATATTACTCATTTTAAATATGTGTTTTCGAGATTTCTGGAACCTGGGCGTGTGGGGTATCATTTTCCACTAAATTCTGGATCCTGAATCGATTGGAATGGGTCTGGGACCCGCCGCACCCACTTTTTTCCCCATTTCCCCCATGTTGAAGAAATGAGTCTCCATGCGCCTGGTCCAAGGAATAACCAACCCCTGTGTAAGAATTTGCAGCGTTTTCCCTCTGCTTATCGTCTCTCTCTTTCTCTCTGAGCATTTTCACATTCAAACGATTATCCTTTGTTAGTTTTCCAATGTCGATGCTTCGTTTAAACTTTTCAACACTGTTCGCCCTGCTAAGTTAAGTCCCTAACCTAAACTCCACCAAGCCCGCCACGAACTACTCGAATGAGAAACTGCGGGCTTTCGTGAAGTAAACGCGCTGCTCGAGCTCTTTCTGAGTCCTTCCCAATGCTAATGTTCTTATAATTAGAAGTCAAGAAACGTGAAGCGAGGTAAGTAAGACAGTTTGAGATAACGCCTCTCGTTTTCTTCAAGTATTTTTAGATTTCGCTGGCAATGAGTCCGATGCCAAAAACTTTACCTTCGGGCGTGGCTCGAGTTTCGCTTCCTCCGAAAACGTTGTAATATGTGTGGGGTTTTTCATCGCTACCTGTCATCCCGGGTGATTTCCTGAGGTAAAAGAACAGTTGAGAAGTAATGATAATCACTACGTTGCTCAATTCAAATGCCCATTCAAACTATCGTTGAAGAATTTGCAGCGTTTTGGTTGGTTATTCCTTGAATAATCAACCTATGTTTTCATGCAAAAAGTCTATCTCTCCGATTCGGCCCAAAAAAATTTTCTGGACGTTTCAAGGTGTCTAGATCAAAACGCTGCAAATTCTTACACACGGGTTGGTTATTCCTTGGACCTAGCGCTTGGAGATTAATTTCTTCAACATGGGGAAAATGGGGGAAACAGTGGGTGTGGTGGGTCCCGGACCCATTCCAATCGATTCAGGGTACAAAATTTAGTGGGAAATGATACCCCATACGCCTAGATTGCAAATAATCAAGAGCCGGAAACGGTTATGGGTCAAAAAGGGTACCTATCTACCCATTTCGAATGTCTGTTTTCGAGATCTCTGGTACCTTGGCGTGTGTGGTATCATTTTCCACTAAATTGTGGACGCTGAATCCAATAAAATGGGACCCAGAACAATTGGCACCCACTGGAAGAAGTTATGGGTCAAATTGGGTATTTATTACTCAATTTGATTATGTGTTTTCGGGATTTCTGCTACCCAGGCGTGTGGGGTATCATTTTTCACTAAATTTTGGACGCTAAATTCAATGGTGTGTGTCCCAGAACGATTGGCACCCACCGGAAGAAGTTATGGGTCAAAATGGGTATGTATCCACCCATTTTGTATGTGTCAGGATTTCTGGTGCCTAGGCGTGTGGGGTATCATATTCCACTAAATTTTGGACCCTGAATCGATTGAAATAGGTCTGAGACCTGCCACACCCACTGTTTCCCCCATTCGAGGAATAACCAACCCGTGTGTAAGAATTTGCAGATTTTTTTCTTCTCGGGATTCTTTTGCGTTTGAAATGTGAAACTTTGCTGAATGTTCAATCACTGCGCCTGAAACGCATGTCATCTTATTTTGATGATTCAAAACAGAACTTCTAACAGAAAAGTATATTTGTCGCTTCAGTTGATAAATTTTGCATGTCAAATGAGTTGAGTAATGTAACATCCAGGACCATCTCACGGTTTCTATTTTTAGTAGTGCAAGCGAGTTGTCGACGGGTTTCTTATCACGAAATCCGTCTCCGCTCTGTTCCGCATTGAGGATTTGAGGCTCCCCCATGTTACAAAACAGAAGAGTAAAAAAAACGGATTGAAAAAAAAAAAAAAGTCTTCTGCGTGCTGTCCCGTTTGAGATTATCTCCATCTTTCACTGTCACCCGTCATGTTTGCCATTCTGATGTCCGGGTATGTGACGTCAACTCTCCCCTCAGGCTGATCGAGACTAATGCCGAAATCTTCATGCAGGCGCTTACATAAGCATACCATTGCTCCAAGTCATGCTGCGATGCCAAGTTTTCTCACTGCTGTAATATCTTTCGCGCCGCTCCAATAGGTTCTGAGTCATAGATATTAACCGAATGGGACTCATTTCGTTTCATGAAATAATTATAATAATCACATTCTAATTGATACCTTTCACCATTCGTGTTTGTGTTGAGGGTGATTTTCATGCAGATTTCAAACTCAAATTTTTGGTTGGTTATTCCCTGAATAATCAACCTATTGTAACGATTTATGTTCTTAGTAACTAATTTATTAACAATTTTTCATTCAAATCCACTGTTCACATTCGTAACGATCGTTCACTTGAATACACTGTTCACATTCGCGCACTTACACAATGACAGAATCACAATGCACAGTTGTAACGCAGTTGTCGCACGATTTATAACTCGAAGCATCTATATCCCGACTCCAAATTGAACTGAACTGGGCGGCGCTCATGGGTCTGTTTTATACCTGCTGCCTCGCCGAGAACGTTCTGGGACGAACGGGGAGGTTCTCCAATGTTCGAGAACGGTCCCTTAGCCTTCCACAGGTCGTTGACCTTGCGACGCCGGCAGCCCATTTGGCCGGCGCCGGTGCGAGCTCGCAACACTATGTTTTCATGATAATGGTCAACCTCTCCGATTCGGCTCAAATTTTTTTTCTGGACGTTTCATGATGTCCTGATCAAAAAAGGTCAATGTCCATCCGCCATCCGCCGTCCATTGTCCACGCCGTTTTTGGTAGTAGAAAATGTTCTAAAAATCTGAAATTTGGGTCAGGGGTCTGTTCCCAGCCGAGATGGGTCCTCGAAACTTTTCAGCCCGATCGGACCAAATTTGGAGGGGGTAGGGGTTTTTTGAAAAATGGATTTTCGAGATTTTGGGTGATTTAGGCGAGTGGGGTGTCATTTTCCACTAAATTTTGGACGCTGAATCCAATAAAATGGGTCCCAGAACAATTGGCACCCACTGAAGAAGTAATGGGTCAAATTGGGTATTTATTACCCATTTTGAATATGTGTTTTCGGGATTTCTGCTACCTAGGCGAGTAGGGTGTCATTTTCCACTAAATTTTGGACGCTAAATCCAATAAAATGGGTCCCAGAACAATTGGCACCCACTGGAAGAAGTTATGGGTCAAATTGGGTAAATTATTACCTAATTTGATTATTTGTTTTCGGGATATCTGCTACCTAGGCGTGTGGGGTATCATTTTCCACTAAATTTTGGACGCTGAATTCAATAAAATGGGTCCCAGAACGATTGGCACCCACGGGAAGAAGTTATGAATCAAAATGGGTATGTATCCACCCATTTTGTATGTGTCAGGATTTCTGGTGCCTAGGCGTGTGGGGTATCATATTCCACTAAATTTTGGACCCTGAATCGATTGGAATGGGTCTGGGAGCCGCCACACCCACTGTTTCCCCCATTCGAGGAATAACCAACCCGTGTGTAAGAATTTTGTTTTAAAGATAGCTGCACACTTCACCAACGTATGATGCTCACGACTTATAAACACCCAAGCGCGAATCATCCACAAAGGAGCATATTCCAACCAATTAGCCTCCACTTTTATAAAAAAATAACAGAAGATACTTTGAATTCAGTCAAAGATACTATACTGAAGCCAGATACACGGTTGAGTGACTGTGGTAATGCTGGATGACCGTAGTGGAGGTTTATTGGCTCCTTTGTGGGCTAGTTATATTACACACAACAGCTGAATTGAGACTTTCCTCGCTGCATTCCTCCACGTACGTACATCGGTACAAATTGTCTTCTAATTTCGAAGCCTTTTCATAGAGTCTGATTGCGTCTATTCACAATTAATGGACAAACCTTTGCGCTCCGACCATTTCGAATTGCCCAATCGGTTCGAAGTCACAACCATCCCACTCGTTCGAGCTTTTCTCTTCACATGATACTCTGTTCACCAACAAACATCTTAGTCCTTACGGACCCATTATCCACTTAGGAACAATAGGTATTTTATTTCTCAGTAATGTATGAACTTATCTTGTAACGACTCGAGTTCTACGTTTAAAATCTGCTCTTGTGCTGGGGTAAAAATGAATTTCGGACCTCTGGGAAGCCAAAACCTCCTTCGCTGTTGTCAGAACTCCGAAAAAATTTGATTTTTCTATCAAACCGTTACGTCAAAATTACGTTTGATTTAGTTTGTTTCCCTTTTTCAACACTTCAAGTGAAAAGTAACCGGAAATGACGTTTAAACGACCTTCAGAATGTGATTACCTTTTTGTGTTTTCGGAACGGAATGAGATTTAAAAATGTTTCTGCAGCGAAATGACAGCGCTGATAATTCTGTTAAATAGGTAGGTATCAATAAACCTTGAATTGTTTCCTATGTATAGCTACTGTTCAATGCGTAATTATCCTCAGATACATTCAACTTGAGTAGAGAGAAATTGTATGTTCTGCCTATCACCAGCTGACTGATAAGATCCCCCCTTCTGACGTCATGCCCTTCTCTGACGTCACGTTCACTGCCTCCATGATAGTGCTGCCAACATAACAGGACGAATCAAAGTTTTAGTTTGCAAAGTGAACCTGTGAGGTATTTTCGCGGTATTTTTTTAATGCCCCCCCCCCCTCCTGATAATGATTATAAACTGCCAAAAATTATTTTCGTGGATGGGCCATTATTTTGGCAATTGACTTAACGTAGGAGAGTCGTGTTTGGGCTCTATTTAAAGCCCTTGGTCACCAGATATCACTTTTAATAATCAAATACCAATTATTTTGGGAAGTGGGTCACTAAATATGAGTTTAGGGGGGGTGCACCACTATTTGGGCAATGGGCTTAATGTAAGAGGGTCGTGTTTGGGCTCTATGTAAAGCCCCTGATCACCTGATATCAATTTCAATTATCAAATACCAATTATTTTACCTATATTATATTACATACCTCACGGGTTCACCTTGCAAACTAAAACCTTGATTCGTCCTGTTGGCAGCACCATCATGGAGGCCGTGGACATGACGTCAGAGGAGGGCTCTTATCAGTCAGCTGGTGATAGGCAGAACATACAATTTCTCTCTACTAACTTGATTAAAATTCGGTAAATTACCTATTGACCCAGTTTTCAGTTTCTGGGTTTTATTGACCTAGACATAATTTGTCCTTGAAATATTTCATGCTGGAACAGCGTACATCCCTGTCACATCAATCGGAATGTAACCGAATATCAGTCTACAGATCAACCCATGTTGTTTTGAAGGGATCTTACTGTTGTTTGAAGGGCCAGCTCGTTGCTTAATTCGCGTTAGCCATCTGAGTGAGCAACAGAGCGCTTGTAATAAATCGAAGAAAACCCCAAAAGAGCACGATTGTGGTACAGATTTTTACATGACTTTTTCAGTCTTATTGCCGTTTTGGGAAGCAAAAACTCGGGAAAAATGTTTCTGAAGTATAAAAATCGAATCATAGGTCAATGGAGACTTTTGGAGAGCATTTCTGTTGTTTCTTTGTCCCCAAACTCGATACTTACCCAGTTTCTAATGATTTCGCAGTCAGCCTCATCATAAGGCTTTAAATTCCATCAATCCTTTCACAAACTCCACCCATATTCTGCTCTGAATTTCTGTATTCTTGTTTGTTACAGGTATGTGGAAATTGGTCATTTTCGATTCGCCTCACTACTGAAATTTTAGGTATGTATTTTTAATTAGAACTTTGGTTTATTTTTAATTTTAAACTATATATTATTTGAATTTCCGATCGATCGGTGTTAATTTTTCATAGTTAGACATCGATCATCCTAAATAGATTGCTTGTATACTTCAACACTCTTGAATAATAATTAAACTGACTGCGCTCAACACCTTTACTTATAAGGTACTCTCATCCATATTAATAGTCACTTTGACGGTGTAATAAGAGGAATCAACCATTAAGGTCACGAAAACTATCATACCTGTGTGTTCCGAGTGGCATGTGCATTTGAAAGAAATTTGAGAAATGACTGCCGAAGAAAGATGAGGTGTCGAGAGGAGAAAGCGGAACAAATACGTAGTTCTTATCGGCATCGTATGTAATTTATCGGTGTTGTCTGAGGATTGCTTCAAATACAAGAGTATCCACTTGAATGGGAATGGGATTTTAAAACGGTTTTATTCGACTGTATATTCCCTAACGGTTTATTCCGGGTAGTGAAACATACAATTTTTTTGTAGAGGAAGAAGTTTTAATACCCTCATATCTGCAACTATTCGGCGCTAAAGGATCAATTTATATTTTGTTCAAACAACATTCAGAGTTGAAGTTCCTCAGGTTGAAATCGTGTGCTCCGTAAAGGCACCAAATGTGAGAAAAAATCTATTTTCCCCTCAAAATTGTTTCATTAGCCCTTCTGCGTCCAGTAATAGAACTAATCTTGTACGGTTTATGATGATGATGACCTTTGGTAGTTGTATTATTTTAATTAGAAGAGAGTTAAATTATTTACGCGGTGCAATAAATGTAAGACTTAGGGGGTTTTTGCAACAAAAAAGTGTTATTAGTGTCTTATATTGAATATTTTATTGTTTTTTAGCTCTCCAAAACAATGAATGTAGGACACTTTAAATATTATAAATTTTTTATGTTCAAGTATTGGTTTTACCGGATTTTTTCACAAAATAACAATTCTTACAAAATAAAATTTCCCCCAGTTTAGTGCAAAAATCCCTCAACTGTTAGCAGTTGAGGGGTTTTTGCACTAAATGTATAATACTTGGCTTGGTTTAGTAGCATTGGAGATGCTAGATTTAGGGGGTTTTTTGCACTAAACGGTGTATCTCAGTTTTTAGATATCATTTGTGGTTAAAACTGAAATTAACAAAAAATGTCAGTTAGGGGGTTTTTGAAATAAACGATTCAATTATTGCAGTGCATTGCGTAACGCTTTTTATGAGGTATTTTCCTTCCACTTTGTTGTGAAATTTGATGATGAACGACCGTCTTCGTTCTTTACGTGGGATTTGTTTGTTCATGATTACGATGATTTCGTGCACCTAATTTGGACTGTGTTCGTAATGAATTTTGATGAAAATTAAAGTTTAGAAAGAATGAGCCGTAACAAGTTTGGCATGGTGGGCTCAACAAAACCAAGTGCCATGCGTTTAGTAATATTGAAGTTGAATTTAAGGGAACGTGATGGAGAAAGGGTTCGACTCTCAATACTGCTGATTTTCCTCATATCTAAAGAGGCTGCTCATGCTACGTGTTGTTCTGTTGCCAGTTTAGTGAGTACTCATCCAATAATATATTTTTTTCTGAGGGGTGATCACGCTTGTGATCAGTAAATCCAGCTTCCATTTTTCCTCGACTTGGGTGAGTTTGATGGTGAATTTCAGTTTTGTGAGGGCGAATCCGGTAAATGGGTTGGATGACGTTAAAGGGAGGAACCCATTCCACTCCTCATCGACATCATAACAGAATTTTCGTCGTGTGAAGCTCTCATTGCATCTCATTTTTCAAACAAGTATACCGATTACGATTCACGATCTTCCAATATTTCATATCTTACAAGAAAACCCACTCCTCTCAATAACAATCCCACCCTTGAACCTTTTCGAATTACATCCGATCGAACTTTCAAGTTTTATAATATCAAACGGCTGAGCTTTCATAAATATTAACTCGGGCTCGCGGAATTTCACCTTTTTTTCGCTCAGGAACGTCTTAGTCCCAGTAATCAAGAGAATCCACTGATACTATCAGGCATACCCCGGTTACCAGCGGCTATTAATTTCATGAGAGCCACTAACCAGTTTCTTGAATGAAGTTGAAATATTTGCCTTTTGCCGCTAACTCGAGTTGTTCTGTGACTGGAGAAGGAAATGAAAATAATGCTGCCCAGATGAAAATATTATCAAAATTAAGATAAATTTCTTGAATGAACTTGACTCAAAGAATATCATTCACTCGAGTGATTATGTACTCATTCGAAACCCTCATTTTGAGTATATTGGCTCACATTTAACGTGCTTATCATGTGGAAACCCTGTCCCCAACCGGTTTCCTGATAAGTTGCCTAGTCCGCTCCTGAGTAATTATGTTTTACTGCATAATTGTGATAGCTATTCCCATAACCCTACATAAATGCTTTATTTTCCAGGAATCTGATTTAATCTAGCTAATATAATTTTTTCACGCGGTGTCGTCAATCTTATTGCCGAAGCGATTAAACTAAATTAAAAAACAATTTATATCCGTCTCTCTGGATACGCACGTACGGAAGGCGTTTAAATCAGGTAGGCGCCTGGTATTAATCTAACCAGAATTAAAACTTTCTACTCGACTCAGATCCGCTGATAATGAGGTTCGAAAGCGTCAGATTTTCTTCTTCTTTTTTTGTCCAAGAGCTTAGATTAATTTAAAATTCCTCTAAACGAAGAACCTACAAAATCAGAAGCCCAGCCTTTTCCCCTCATTAGTTATTAATTCGATTGAAACTTCGATCAAGATAAGCTAGAAATGGTTTTTGTTTAATAGACCTACAACCTACAACTTTTTTCTTTTCAAATTCTCTACAAGTAAGAGAGAAAATATTACAATTTCGTATATATTGAAGTGCTTACAATTTTGTTCAGAATTCGAATTTAGGTATTTGTGACGTTCTCAAAGATTCCCTTCATTATAATGTCAATATCTAATATATAAAATTCTCGTGTCACAGTTTTAGATGCCATACTCCTCCGAAACGGCTTGACCGATTTTGATGAAATTTTTTGTGCTTATCCGGTATCTATGAGAATCGGCCAACATTTATTTTTCATCTTCCTAAATGTTAGGGGTAGTCCACCCCTAAATTTTTTTTGTTTATTTTCAAACTTTTGTTTCAATTTGGTGTCTATCCAAAGTGTACATATGCAATAAATCCACCTAAAACTACACTCACTGCATTTTTTGAATTGTGTCATCGTGCGGATGGTTTTGGTACGTTTGCACGAACATTACCCTATTCACAAGTACCACGCTATTTCACAGAGACTCAAACAAAAACATGGATCTCCTTGGATGCCCCACAAGCAAGGCTCACCAGTTGCTGCATGTCTCAATTTATTTAAATCAAACGCCTTGGGGCGATTATTTACGGTAAATCCAAGACACACGGAGTGCTTTTATCTTTGACTGTTGTTCGTTAATGTTACTGGCCCATTATCATTTCAAGGTATACGTAAAATGAATGGGCAACAATATCCAACGTATAAAGATGCATGCCTTGCACTTGGCTTGCTGGAAGACGACAACCAGTGGGAATGCATGCTTGCTGAAGCTGCATTGGACTGTACAGCAATACAAATTCGTCTACTACTCGCTATAGTGTTGACTACATGTTTCCCAGCCCGAGCACAGATATTATGGTGTAACGATTTATGTTCTTAGTAAATAATTTATTAACAATCGTTCGCTTGAATACACTGTTCACATTCGCGCACTTACACAATGACAGAATCACAATACACGGTTGTAACGCAGTTGTCGCACTATTTATAATGCGGCATGGCACAATTTATAACCCAAAGCGTCTATATCCGGACTCCAAATTGAACTGAACTGCGCGGCGTTTCTGGGCCCGTTTTTATACCTGCTGCCCGGTCGAGAACGTTCTGGGACGAACGGGGAGGTTCCCGAATGTTCCAGACCCTTAAACCTCCACAGGTCGTTGACCTTGCGACGCCAGCAGCCCATTTGACCGGCGTCAGTGCGAGCTCGCAACAATGGGAAATCATAGTTTTAGGAGATGTCTATAGGTGTCACTTCTGACCCAGGAAATTATTTATATGGCAAAACGACGTTTGCCGGGTCAGCTAGTGTCAGTGTAATTTTCTGAAAGGAATCCATTTTGCAGTAAAACCGTGAATCATACCAGCTCAGATGAGAAAATTATAAATGAAACGTTGCATCACTGAGCCGACGATAACCTTGTCACCTGACTGCAAATATCACGAGTGCATTTCGATATTAGAGGTCGCTGGAGCTTTAAAGGAGGCACTTGTCTGGTGGCAATATATTCTCACGGGTTGCGTATCTCTTTCCCTTAAATGGGCTCAACGACTAATGACCGAGCGTGTTTGAGACCAACTCGTCGTATCAAATCCTCGCCTTTAAGGGCTGTTTTCACGCGACATAATCAACACGTCCTTATAAAACGCATTAATATCGTCTCCTCTTCCAAGAAAACTTGTTCACAACCATCTAGTTTTTTGTATGCCTTCCGTCGTAAAACGTCTTAGCGTTTTCAAATCGCCTACAAAATTTTAAAGAGTCTTCATAAGGGCATGCGATTTTTTCTGCGTCATATTCTGGCCTCGTTAGCCTCTGGATTGAAAATTTCTTGAACGTTTCTCGCTTTGGGCCTGAACGGTTGGTTTTTATGACTTAGAGTCATGGGCAACGAGTTATGGGGGTCTGTTCCCCATGTTTGAATATGTATTTTCGAGATTTCTGCTACCTAGGCGTGTAGGGTATGATTTTCCACTAATTTTTTGACGCTGAATTCAATGAGACGGGTCCCGGAACGATTGGCACCCTCTGGATGAGGTTATGGGTCGAAATGGGGCCTATCAACCCGTTTCGAATGTGTGTTTTCGAGATTTCTGTAACCTAGGCGTGTGGGGAATCATTTTCCACTAAATTGTGGACCCTCAATCGATTGGAATGGGTCTGATTATGACTTTCCATTAATTTTTGACGCTGAATTCAATGAGACGGGTCCCGGAACGATTGGTGCCCTCTGGGTGAGGCTGTGGGTCAAAATGGGTACCTATCTACCCATTTCGAAGGTGTGTTTTCGAGATTCCTGTAACCTAGGCGTGTGGGATATCATTTTCCACTAAATTGTGGACCCTCAATCGATTGGAATGGGTCCGGCATCCGCCACACCCTCTGTTTCCGTTTTCCCCATGTTGAAGAAATGAGTGTCCATGCGTCTGGTCCGAGGAATAACCAAACCCGTGTGTAAGAATTTGCAGCGTTTTATCTTAGTTTTGATTGATTTTGTTGATTCTACATTTCATCTTGAAATATATAGGGAAAAACATAGGTACGAAAATGTAAGGTATACCACAATGTCTCCGTGAATTATTTCTTCTTGGCGAGAGAGGTTGAAAAACGTTAATTCATACAGAAGAGTGGTTTGGACAGTCGCAACTTGTTCCAGTTCAAGTGTTCAAACTCGGGAACTCTTGACTATTACTCTTCTGTCCTCTTCGCTAACGATAAAAATGAGAGATTTTCGGGACAACCTTCCACTTGAAACCCTCAACATTAGGCAGCTACCGTGGGAAATGTTCTTGAAATTTATTACTGGACCTTTTTTTTTGTTTAGGCTTTTGAGTTGGTAGTAAAAACTCGCGCAGTAAACCAACTATCTAGCGCTCACCGTTGCTCAAGACACGATTCTAGTCTATAACACCAGGATGTATTCTTTCAAAATAATTCTGACTTCGATTCATCGGAGTTCTACGTTTATCGAAAAACATGAACTTGGTTTATTTATCTTCAAGGTGAGCTAATCAAATTATCGGCTTACTCTTCACTAATGTTTTCGAGGCGGTTGAAAGCCACGATGGACGATTACAGAGACTAAAAATCTGCAAATTCTTACACACGGGTTGGTTATTCCTCGAATGGGGGAAACAGTGGGTGTGGCGGGTCTCAGACCCATTCCAATCGATTCAGGGTCCAAAATTTAGTAAAATATGATACCCCACTCGCCCAGGTACCAGAAATCCTGACACATACCAAATGGATGGATACATACCCATTTTGACCCATAACTTCTTCCGGTGGGTGCCAATCGTTCTGGGACACACATCACTGAATTCAGCGTCCAAAATTTAGTGGAAAATGATACCCCACACGCCTAGGTAGCAGAAATCCCGAAAACACATAATCAAATTGGGTAATAAATACCCAATTTGACCCATTACTTCTTCCAGTGGGTGCCAATTGTTCTGGGACCCATTTTATTGGATTCAGCGTTCAAAATTTAGTGGAAAATGACACCCTACTCGCCTAGGTAGCAGAAATCTCGAAAAACACGTATTCAAGAAACGGAATCTTGACCGCTACGACCAATTACTTTTCATGGTTGAAACGTTGGAGACCGTAGAGGCTTACAATGATTAACTTCATGAAAGGACATAAAAACGTCAGTAAAAAATTTGAGCCGAATCGGAAGTTTGACCAGTTATAAAACAAATAGGGTTGTTTATTCACGGATAATCACCAAATGGGTAATAATACCCAATTTGACCCATAAACTTCTTCCAGTGGTTGACAATCGTCTGGGACCCATTTTTCATTTGATTCAGCGTCCAAAACTTAGTGGAAACATGATTACCCCACTCGGCATAGACTCCGCCCAACAAATCTCGAAATCCATTTTTCAAAAAATCACACTTTTGACCCCATACCCCACCCAAATTTGGTCCGATTGGGCTGAAAAGATTGGAGGACCGTCCTAGGCCGGGAACAGACCCCTGACCCAAATTTCAGATTTTTAGAACATTTTCTACTACCAAAAACGGCGTGGACAATGGACGGCGGACGGCGGACGGACATTGACCTTTTGGTTGGTTATTCCTTGAATAATCAACCTATGTTTTCATGCAAATGGTCAACCTCTCCGATTCGGCTCAAAATTTTTTTCTGGACGTTTCATGATGTCCTGATCAAAAAAGGTCAATGTCCGTCCGCCGTACGCCGTACGCCGTCCGCCGTACGCCGTCCGCCGTCCACGCCGTTTTTGGTAGTAGAAAATTTTCTAAAAATCTGAAATTTGGGTCAGGGGTCTGTTCCCGGCCTAGGACGGTCCTCCAAGCTTTTCAGCCCGATCGGACCAAATTTGGGCGGGGTAGGGGTCAAAATGTGTTTTTTGAAAAATGGATTTTCGAGATTTTGGGCGATTTAGGCGAGTGGGGTATCATTTTCCACTAAATTTTGGACGCTGAATCCAATGAAATGGGTCCCAAAACGATCGGCACCCTCTGGAAGAAGTTATGGGTCAAATTGGGTATATATTACCCATTTTGAATATGTGTTTTTGATATTTCTGGAACCTAGGCGTGTGGGGTATCATTTTCCACTAAATCTTGGACGCTGATTTCAATGAAGTGGGTCCCGGAACGATTGGCACCCTCTGGAAGAAGTTATGGGTCAAATTGGGTATATATTACCCATTTTGAATATGCGTTTTCGAGATTTCCGGTACCTGGCGGGTGGGGTATCATTTTCTACTAAATTCTGGATCCTGAATTGATTGGAATAGGTCTGGGACCCGCCGCACCCACTGTTTCCCCATTTCCCCCATGTTGAAGAAATGAGTCTCCATGCGCCTGGTCCGAGGAATAACCAACCCCTGTGTATGAATTTGCAGCGTTTTTTGATCAGGACATCATGAAACGTCCAGAAAAAAATTTGAGCCGAATCGGAGAGGTTGACCATTATCATGAAAACATAGGTTGATTATTCAAGGAATAACCAACCAAAACGAGTCCTTTTCGGTGCCACTGTTTCTTAATTGCCGTATATGAAAATATTGGGAACGAAAATTGGCGCTCACGCGTTTTGTCAGATCTTGAATTTGAACCGTCCTATCACCCGCCACTCATGCGACTATCGATTACTATCCGTGAATAAATAATTGCTAAATAACTAGGGCTCACACACTATTAATATGGGTCATTTTTCTTACTGACTGCAGAATTGGGAGATGAGTGGCGTGATGTAAAACCGTTTTTAGGGCGCCACGAGCGTGTCGACATTACACCAAAGGTGACTGTTTGTGTGGTCTCATGCTAATGAGGGGCTGAGGATATTGATCATGTATTCATAAATTCCATTCCGTACGACCGCGCGCACAAAATCCCTCTTAGAACCGAACCCACGAAGTAAAGAAGCTTTCAACTGTCCGATAAGTGGCGAGTGCGTTTACGCCCATCGTTTCGCCCTGCCTTTGGTTTTATTCAAATGATTTTTCCCCCAATTTTATCGCTTTCATGAGCACGCGTTTGATGAAGAAAAAGGACTCAAAGATCAGCTTCAATGGTCATAGGGTCCTCCATTAATAGCTTGTTAGAGAGATCGTAATTATCTCGTAGACTACCTGCTGTGCTACGATACTGGTGTTCAATACGTCTCTGTACTATGGTACTCAGCCTTAAATGGATAATTAGCCGTACTTGACTTGAATCAATTTTGAACTAATTGCAGGTTAGTTACCATTATTTTGTAAAACATAACATGAGGGTCTGTCTGGTGGAATTCGCCAAGCCTTTTGGTTGGTTATTCCTCGAATAATCAACCTATGTTTTCATGATAATGGTCAACCTCTCCGATTTGGCTCAAAATTTTTTTCTGGACGTTTCATGATGTCCTGATCAAAAAAGGTCGATGTCCGTCCGCCGTACGTCGTACGCCGTCCATCGTCCGCGCCCTTTTTGGTAGTAGAAAATTTTCTAAAAATCTGAAATTTGGGTCAGGTGTCTGTTCCCAGCCGAGACGGGTCCTCGAAACTTTTCAGCCCGATCGGACCAAATTTGGGGGGGGGGGGGGGGGTCAAAATGTGTTATTTGAAAAATGGATTTTCGAGGTTTTGGGCGATCTAGGCGAGTAGGGTGTCATTTTCGTCACCTAGGAGTGAGGGGTACAATTTTTCCATTATCTTTAGGACGCTGAATCCAATGAAACGGGTCCCAGAACGATTGGCACCCACTGGAAGAAGTTATGGGTCAAATTGGGAATTTATTACCCATTTTGAATATGTGTTTTCGGGATTTCTGCTACCTAGGCGTGTGGGGTATAGTTTTCCACTAAATTTTGGACGCTGAATTCAATGATGTGTGTCCCAGAACGATTGGCAACCACCGGAAGAAGTTATGGGTCAAAATGGGTATGTATCCACCCATTTTGTATGTGTCAGGATTTCTGGTGCCCTGGCGTGTGGGGTATCATATTCCACTAAATTTTGGACCCTGAATCGATTGGAATGGGTCTGGGACCCGCCACACCCACTGTTTCCCCCATTCGAGGAATAACCAACCCGTATGTAAGAATTTGCAGATTTTTTTTGTTGTTACGTCCATTGCATTCATATTGGCTACCCTATCATTCAAGCTGAACACAGGTTCATTTTCTCGTGAAACTGTTCTGAAAAACGCTGCAACTTCTTACATACGGGTTGGTTATTCCTCGGACCAGGCGCATGGAGACTCATTTCTTCGACATGGGGAAAATGGGGGAAACAGTGGGTGTGTTGGGTCCCGGACCCATTCCAATCGATTAAGGGTCCAAAATTTAGTGGAAAATCATACCCCACACGCCTACGTACCAGAAATCTCAAAAACACATTTCTATTCAAATTCAGGGTACAAAATTTAGTGGGAAATGATAACCCACACACCTAGATTGCAAAAAATCTCAAATATCCATTTTTCGAAATTCACATTTGTGACCCCTACCCCATCTGATCGGGTTGAAAAGTTTCGAGAACCAACTAGAGCCATGAACGGACCCCTGACCCAAATTTCAGATTTTTATAAAATTGTCTACCAAAGTCAGCGTGGACGGCGGACGGACATTAGCTAATTTTGATCTATACACCTTGTAATTTCCAGAAAAAATTTTTGGGCCGAATCGGAGAGATTGATTCTTGCATGAAAACATAGGTTGATTATTCAAGGAATAACCAACCAAAATGAAAGACCAGAAATACTAATAATGAAGGGATGTTGAGCAAAACTTTAATTAACAATGCCCATCATCCATATTTCTAGGCTCTGTTAGAATTTTGGAATTAGGTAGTATGGACCCAGACTATGTGCGCCTAAAGGAAGATCAATCCACGTGGATTTGCCCCCGCGCGGGGGGGGGGGGGGGGTCGACAAGTTAGGTTTTCCTACCTACTACTACTCGTACCTAGGTTGGACATGGTATGTATTTACTCTGTCTGCTCAGTTGTATGTTACCACACAAGTGGTCTCTTCAACCACAAGTTTTATTCATTTTTACAATTTTTTGGTGCTTTGGGGGCGTCCGCTGTTATTATTTCCGTGTAACAGCATTTCCCTCCTGCCATGTATGAACTAACCATACGTTTCAGAAACCTTACATTTTTCGGTAAATTTACGATTTGCCCTATCCATAGACTGGCCTTGTCACTCAATTCTCATTGCCCACTCGTCTTACATATCATATCAACTTATCAACTGATAAGTCCGGCCATACATAGCACTTTTCATATTTTTCTTGCTGTACATTTTCAACTCTTCTATAGCGGAATATCGATTAATTATGTTTTATTTTCAATTTTCATTTATTATGGGAACTGTCTCTGTAAAAATCCGTTCTAGCGTTCCTTAAAGAAATCGAATTAAATATAGGTGATTTGCTTCCTCTATTTCATAGGCGCTACAAATGTTTTAAGGGATAGGTAAGGTAGGTTTGTCATGAGGTATTGTATTCAACGTGTATTGTTCTACAAATGGCACTTTCTCCGTTCTGATCTTCCCGAAATGAAATTAGCTTCGCTTTGCATCATCAAAACCTTTGTGGTGAAGTTTTACGATGATAATGATGGCAATAATGAATTATTTTCCTCGTCCAGTCACCTTTCGATGCGTTATTGTTAAGTACGTATTAATACAGCTTGAAATTTGTTTTTGCGGAAGTAGAACCAATCATGGAGGGGTCACTATACTTCAAGAATAAATTTCACCGGTCTTATTTCGATTGAGTCGGTGTCTTTTCATTACTAATCCAACGCAGGGCCACTCGGAATCTCAACCCGTTGAGCACTCTATGGAGGAGAAGCTTTCAAGAGATTTTCTCCGTGACCTCGCCTAATTCCACTCTTGTGAATGGGCCGTTTTGACCGTATTGACCAATTCAATCGTGTGATGAGTCCCAATTGAGCCTGAGGAGCTCGGCGGTGAGAGAAACTTTATCTTTCTCATTTTCGAGTAGTATGGCTTATATCGCTACCTCTACAACCGATCTGGTTTCTCGAAAAAGTTCCATTTCCATTCATCTTCACTTTAGTTGAGCTGAGGTGCGCACCGGTTGAACTCTTGGCTAATCGCCCAATTTTTGAGGATCCTGTGCCAAATGATATCCAGCGGAATGGACAGCCATTCTCAACAGGAAAAAAAAAAAATTGCGTTCAAAACGTTTTATCTACTGTGATTTGAATGAGTAAGTGATAGTATACTGAAACCGCAGTATCATTAAGCTATCAACTTCAACTTCTTCTATCATATATGCGCCATTTCTGTCGGTTTTTTGTGTCAAAAGAGCATTAAAGCGTCTAGAGAGCCCTAAGTGTTGCAAATGACTCAGCCAACGTTGGGTACTCGTCAAGAACATCTCTTCAAAACCTGCGACGCTGCGAGGGTTTATCAGTGATAAATAAGGTCAACGGAGGATGTGCTCAGAATAAAACGGAAAAACTGATAAGTGAACCCAAGTTTCAGAATGTGAAGAGTTGCGAGGGCGTCGATATTACATATTTCTCTTGGAGACTCGTGCTTTTCTTCCTGAAGATACCAAGTTATCATTTTTGTTGTTCGCTCTTCTCTCCAAGGGGTTGTCATTGGGAGAAGGGGGATTATGAAATGTTCTTGAAGAGTTATCGAGCAAGATTTGTTTCTCCGCGAATATTGGGTAGCAGCCGATCTCGTTTTCTTTTACTCCTCAGTTTGAAAGGTGGTTGGACGTGCGTGGATGGCCTCAACAAGGGGATATTTATCATATTCCGGTAGGTACTCATCGACCATTATGGAAGGCGAATTTTCACAACACGGCAGATGGAAATTTCAAAAAGTTACCCATTTTGGATGCTTCTGTGCATGAAAACGGCATAGTTTAAGGTTAGGGGAATATTGCCCCAAAAAGGCCATCATGGAATGATGAGTGAAAAGAAAACAAAAAAACTGAATCATTTTTCTAACAGGACGTATAATTTTCACGGGTAATCACTCCCCTAATCATTGTTATTGATGATTTTACTAATGATTTAGACTTCATCCTGCAGTTATTGTTTGTGTTAATACGCCATCTTTAGTGCAAAGTATAAATTTTCACCTTGGATCATTTCGTATCGATCATTTGAATATATGTAATGAAAGATTTATATGCCATCTATATACGTCTTAGCGATTAAAAAAAAATCCTCTTAACCTCCAATAAACTACCTTGTATTTGTTTAGGAATGAACATAACTTCCGGGTATTCATTCGCCTTCATTCGTAAATTCATTATACAATCATTTTGATGAATTTTCTATAAACATCCACCATTTCTATTGCTAAATTATTGTTCATTTTTCTGGACATTATGTTCGTGTATACATTTATTCTTTATTCCAAGTACTTTATGTTTTCACTTTTCACTAGAACCCACTGTTAGCCTGATATTTCTGATGATAACTACTTCCGTACAAAGGTATGAGGGCTTTAGTGTACATGCCCTCTGACTTTATCAGGAGGAAACCTCTAACTGGAAGGAGATTCAATGTGGTCACCCCAGGGAGAGGAGCCTGGACTCAGGGACCACCGGGGGTACTGCCAGGAGATCTGGTATGGTGCACGGATGGGTCCAAGATGAAGAACGGATCCGGCTTGGGGGTGTATGGCCCGGTGTTAGAATGGGAGCTCTCGCTCTCCCTTGGTAGCTGGGTCACAGTATACCAGGCTGAGCTGCTCGCAATAGAGAAATGTGCTGAGGAGAACATGAGATGGTCCTACCGAGGTAGGAGGATCCACATCTTCTCTGACAGCCAAGCAGAACTCAAGGCCCTAATGGGATCGAGCTCTGACTCGAGGCTGGTTCTTGAGTGCTGGGAAGCCCTACTGAGTGGAACAGACAAGGTTGTCCTCACATGGGTCCCGGGCCACTCAGGGGTTGAGGGTAATGACCGAGCTGATGCTCTGGCCAGGCGTGGGTCGGGAACTGTTATTACGGGACCTGAACCATGCCTAGGAATCTCCTGCACCCTACTATTGGGGTGGGTGGCAACCTGGGTTCGCTCCTAGCACCAGAGGCGCGGTAAGAACACGGTCACATGATGATGGTCCCAACAAAGGAATGGCCACGAGATGCCTTAACCTCATCAGAGCTTCCCTGAGACTCACCGTTGGCTTATTTACAGGACACGGGAACTTCAGGAGGCATCTCTGCAGGATCAGGGTGCGCAATGGTACCCCTGACTGCAGATTCCGTGGCGAAGACGAGGAGACAGCTCCTCACATCGTCTTCAATTGTCCTGCCCTGGAACACAGGCATTTCAGAACCTTCGGGACTTTGGACCGAGGGGACTTCCTCAACCAGGAGAACCTGGTCGGAGCTCTGCTGGACCTAGTCGGGAACACGGAGCTTCGGCCAAGATGAGCTCCAGGGGTTAGCACGATGGGCCACTAGGTCTAAGTGCGGGGGGCGGGCACGGTGATAGACGCCCCCTTTACCCCTGTGTAATTAATCTAATCTAATCTAATGAGAGGGTCATCAAGCCGTATCTGTGGTACCTAGGCGTGTGGGGTATGGTTCTCCACTAAATTTCGGACCCTGAATCGATTGGAATGGGTCCGGGACCTGCCACACCCACCATTTCCCCCATTTCCCCATGTTGAAGAAATGAGTCTCCATGCGCCTGGTCCGAGGAATAACCAACCCGTGTAAAGGAATTTGCAGTGTTTTTATCGCAGGAACTCACACGCTGAACTTTTGATTAGAGCCGAACGAGATCAGATCGCGAGATATTCCGTCGTGGTTTCGTTTAGTAGTGAATGACGAGGGAACCGACCTGAGTATTCCAAATCAAAACTAACGTTTTTCGTGGTTCAGACGGTAAGATTGATCTGGTCACGGTAGAGCAGTCGGTGCAACCTTCATCAATATTCATCAGGGAGACACGCTCGGACGAGTGATCAATCGACCAGAGCATCTCTAACCTTGTGACCCATTTATTCGTTTAATCGCTGGCTAGATTGCTCTTGACGTTCGGCGGAGATGGATGATACGCCCATGTTTATTTCGGTTCATGTGTGAGACTGGAAATGCATGACCATGAACGGATTAAACGTGGAATGAAGCTCCTGGTTGCTATAATATCGGGGTTGAATGCGTCTAGGAGTACTTGATGAGGATGACAGGTACATTTAGCATCAGGCAATAAATAAAATCGTATTATAAGTCTCCTCAAACAAGCCCTGGGCATGTCGACCAGTTAGAAAGTTGGCTCAACTAAACTTCTCAACCTTGCGAAGTATAAGAAAACCGTTGAAAAAAATGAATCCTTTGTGCGAGAGTGAAAGCGAGAAATTATCTTCAGTTTCCTTGCACCAAATCTCTTTCAGAAAAAAAACTTGGTCCAAGATAACGGGTCTGTGGTCCACTAATAATTTATAACAAATAATTTAAAACCCCCGAGAAGACAAAAAAAATTCTTGAAACGAAGGCTGCTCGTTACTGGCGAGGAGAGACGTCCTCCATCAGTGAATTGATACTATTTGGAACGATCGATCTTCCTCCGGTGCTTTTTTCCCCCAATTAAGATTGTAATCTCAAACGAACGTTCGATTCTCAAACAAACTCCTTCCAGAACGGATTAAGTACCACTATTAGTGAATCCGAAATCGAAGCCGAAGGTATTGAGTTATTTAAATAAGAGCACGATTACCTGCAAATTTCGTAACATAAACCAGGAAAATCGTTGAAATGATGTTGTCTGGAGTTATTGTGCGTGGTGCTTCCATTCGCTGCATGAAATGAATAAAAATGGGCCAATTCAGGTATTGCCGTTAGATTACAGAACAACAAAAATGTTCTCCCATGATATTTCGATAGCTCTGTCTGTCCGACAGGCTGATTTAATCCTTCCGGCGAATGAAAATGACCAACGGTTAAACGAGGGGGACGAAGCTCTACGTACTGCAAAGTATTGATCACCTTCGAATATTATATGAGGTTTCCTGAGAAAAAAAGAGGGGTCCGTGGCGAGGATGAGGCGAAAAATATTTCACTTACTCCAAGAGTTCTGACCGTGTGAGAAATATTTCGTGTTGCAGAGGGCCCTGGAGGACACTAAAAAGGGAACATGAAAATTTCAGAGGCCATTCGGCTACTCTTCTTTCCCCCGCAATAATATAGAGTTTTCTGTCGCACTCCTTTGCTCTCCTAAGGCTCTTGGGAAAGAGGAAGCGGCCACTAATCGGGATGGATTAACCCCAGAATGGCGGCAAAGAATGAATTCCTTCGAGGAGGGGTTTCGTCTTTCCTCTTCAACAAAATGTTCAAACGTTGAATTTAGAAAGGTTAACTTTTATTTTTTAATTTATTATTTCTGAGTTTGTTGAATTAGTGAGACGCTCAAAAAGACCACGCCAAAGGCATAGACATTTTTCGAACGTCGAAATTGCAAAATATTTTTCACAGAGCCCCTTACGTCAAGACACTAATTCCGGCATTGATTTCGAATGGGGACTCGATGACGGTTTGTTTGGTAAATGAGAGAGGCAGTAAAACGGCAAAAGGAGTAAATTTCGTGTCAGCCCATGAAACCCAAGGGAGCAGCCAGAGAGAGTTGCGCTCATCAAATTAGATATCCCGTTCTTGGGTTTCATGGGGGTCAGTCGAGATGGTAGGAGAGAGTGATATATCGGCGAGTTCCACCAATTTATTTTGACTTCAGACACGAGATCGCCATCAAGTTGGTACACACAACGACGGTTTTTATAGTCCGATCCCTGGTCGTAACGAACCTTCCAGCATCAAACCCTCGAAATGGACTCGAGCAAAGCAACCGTGTCATCCTGTTGGAGTGCACGTGTTCTTTGGCTAAAAAAGAGACTACCGACGATCAAAGCGACCCAACTACCAGACATAGGAAACAGTCGTAAAATCCAACATGACATTGAATTGATATGACCCGAGATCTAGACTCTTGGCTTGTTCTATTTTCATCAATAACGTCTCACTTTCGATCACGATCTCTTTGGGGAGGGCTTCTCAAGCGTCCATTTTATAAATTTTCTCTATTTTTTTCATGTGGCTTTGATTTTATGTTGAACAAATGAAGCCCGCAGAACCCGTCCAGGCTACGTTTCCAAAGAGCAAACAAACGGCTGAGTTGCTGTAATCACGGGCTACTGTACGGAAGATTTCTCGTAAAATATCGCACAGTTCCTGAGGGCCTGGGTGGCTCGAGACTTCTCTGGTCGAGGTTTCGAGGCTGCTGGCTCGAATCCAGCACCCCCCGGCGTTTACTCGAAGTCCTGAGGTCAACTCAGTACTGGTAGTAAGTACCCGAATACATTTGTCAGGGGGTTTAACACACACGCGTGTCTGCCTGTGTAGAGGCTTGCAAAATTGACCAACTCTCACCTTTGGACGAGAGGAGGTTCAATGGCGCTGGACAGCCCCTGCTGGAAAACAAACTTGATGATACCCTGATGAAACCCTATAGGCCTAAAGGGGCACCTATACCGTATATTTTGATATACCGTATTTTACCAATATATTGAGTTGGGTTCCTTCGTGTCTGTTGAGGATCATCACGCGCTTTAGTGACAATCGAAGAGTGCGGATCTTAGAGGGTGCAACCATCCCTAAGCTGTAGTACTTGCTAGGCTGTATCTGGGGCCGTGTGGCTCCTGACAGTCTTTCCTGGTTTGCGCTCGATCATATTGGGGAAGCCATGATCTATGACTCCCTAACTTTCCGTACAACAGGCTACCCCCACCCTCTTGAAGCCTACATGAAGCAACCCAGGACAGACCACTTGAAGGAGTGGGGTTTTACTCGGGTTCTTCCTTTGCAGCTCCACCTCAGCCTGTGTACTGATCCTGTTGGCTTGCTGTCTCCCATCTCGGGCAGGCTGTGGAGTTCTTGGAAATTAGTATTTTTTTGGTGACAGCACTTACTCGTCATGCCACTGGGCATCACTACAGGCGCGTTATAGGGGTATCAATTCTGGAAAGACCCCTCCAATATCCTCAGTTCAGGCTTCATTGGTCACCCGCTCATATATGAATTTACAGTCCAACGTGAGATTCTCTTGTTCTTGGAATGTCCCCCTTTATGTCTATGCATCAGGTGAACATGGGTCGAAATGTTCTTAAAATAAATTCTTCCATAGAACGATTCGATTGTTCACTTACGGTTCCAAATAGTTTTCAGTCTTCCTCCAGACCATAAAGGAATCCTTTGGAAGATTTCTACGGTTGCCTTCCGTATTTAGAAATAATTGTTCGAGTAGGATAGAGTGGTTACCTCCAAATAAAGGCTTCGGCGTTAGACTTGCTCGTTGGACGATTGTTCTGAGGCACACAGGTTTGTTGATAGTAAGGCTGATCCCTTCGGGCGAATCACGTTCCTTACTCCCCCACAGAGCGCGTATTTCGTCTCGTTATATCGCTCTCTGATTGAAAATATCTCAAACAAAAGATATACCTCATCCCGACTTCCTTCCTGTTGACTTGGAGAGTCAGCACTCGAAACAGACCCACTTCATCTTCCTTTTCATCCTCGTTATCGGTACCTCTCATCCTTACGACGTAACATTCGAAAGTACGCTTACCAAGGAGAACTCTTCATACTAATTTCAAGTCACGTCGTAATTTAATGTCAACAGCTATCGTCTTATCGCGTGAACCTTCTCTGTGCATACGTTATTTTGATTTCACGTTCAGAGATGCGATGACGCTGTACATACTGTTAGTGGTATCTTGTCTTGGGAGTTTTCCCATCTGTGATTTTCAATCCTACTATTTCGAGGCTACGATTGAAATCTCCCAATCATCATTCTGATATGGAAGACCCGCGATTACATTCAAAATTAGCTTAGCGCGTCCTTGACTACCTACAACGCTCACCTATTTCAGAATTTTAATGTCAGCTGTGTCGGAAGTAGAGGAATGTGACATTTCGGTTGGTTGATTAATCAACCTATGTTTTCATGCAAAAAGTCAGTCTCTCCGATTCTGCCCAACATTTTTTTCTCGGCGTTTCAAGGTGTCTAGATGAGTCTAATGTCCGTCCGCCGTCCGGGCCTTTTTTGGTAGTAGAAAATTTTCTAAAAATCTGAAATTTTGGTTAGGGACCCGTTTCCGGATCTATTTGGTCCTCGAAACTTGTCAACCCGATCGGACCAAATTTCGGTGGGGTAGGGGTCAATATGTGTATTTCGAAAAATGGATTTTTTAGATTTTTGCAATTTTGCAATCTAGGGGTGTGTGGTATTATTTTCCACTAAATTCTAGACGCTGAATTCAATGAAAAGGGTCCCAGAACGATTAGCACCCACTGGAATAGGTTATGGGTCAAAATGGGAATCTATATACCCATTTCAAATATGTTTTCGAGATTTCTGGTACTTAAGCGTGTGAGGTATCATTTTCCACCCTTGGAATCGGAATTTTGGATCCTGAATCGATTGGAATAGGTCTCCATTTTTAAGCTGCAATCAGTACAATTATTTTCCTTGAGTCCTTGACCTATTTAACAAGTTTTTTGGAAACGAGATGTTATGCAGGGTTAAGATATCTTACCCGACAACCCAACCGTTATTCGATGAAGCTCACGAACCCGTGTTTGAACAGTTTTTGGTTCATCAAAGAGCTCACTGACCTGAGCAAATCGTCAGACCTGACTCAAATTCAGTCATCTCACAGTGCCGCGCGAAAATTAGTGATAGTGACGCCGGCTCAAAGGCTGTCAAGAAAGAGGTCGGTGGTTCCTCTTCTAAAGAGGGTAAATATTCATTAAGTCTCTCCTATTGCTTTGTTGCCATCCTTCCTCCTCATCTCAAAATTATCCGTCGAACAAAAATTAATTACCTGTTCAATGTTTAAATAGCCCATCGAATTCTTTTTAATTCATATTTAAATGCTTTTGGCTCTCTTACTTCCCTCAAAAATGTATCAAAATTCATCGCGAAAGACGCTTCTTTTAACCATCTGCCTATAAAAAATACATAGAAATACACAAATCACAATGAAATATCGTCGAGCTGTACAGCTTTTTGGCCGGAAAAACTTGATGAATGTCGCTTTTTGGGAGTCTCTTTTGTCCGAGAGAGTATGATGCATGGAGATTATTTTTTGTTGACATGGAGAATGACAAGATATTGAGGTTCACTAAAAATGGAAATAACTACTTCTTGTGACGCAACGTGACCCTACTATAAATGCAGAAACTTACGTAAAACTAGCCATATCCGAGATTTATAGAAAATAGTAGCGTCAAGTACTCATCAGTAGTATTTCACCCATGCATCAGTTAAGGTCGACCTTTTCTCTTTGAAAATTCATGGTAGCCATAAGAGCCAGTTCAAATTATAAGCGTCAGAAGGCGCCAAAACTTCTTCCTCACCTTGGAGGATCACAGAGAAGACATTGCGAAGGACCGTTTCCGTGCAAATAGGGACGTTCCGATACCGCTATCGATACGATATTTGGTATCGAATCAGTATCAAAACAACGGTCCTGATATCGAAAGGAAAGTATCGATATGGGTGTTATCGAATGAGTACCCATATTGTATTGTATACAGTATTGAGTATACACCGTGGTGGATTCGGAAGCACAAAATTCCAGGCAAAATCAGATGTTTGTAATCATACAAAAGGTTTATTACAAAAATTATTACTTAGAGAATTGTAAATTGAAATACTAACACAAATGTAAAACAAGCTGCTAGCAAGTTTTTTTCTATTCTATTCTACTACTTAACGGAACCACTCTTAGTCACCAATGCTGCCTAGGAAGAAATAAAAAAGTAACATAATAACATTTAACAAATAACGAGATAAGATAACCGAACAATCAGTGTTGCCAGACGACTTCGGCCTTTGGCTGGTTTTTCTCACTGAGGCCCTAAAAAATCCCCACTCAAGGCACGAAAATTCCCACTTATTTTTTTCCTCTTACTTTTTTGTATTTTTTAAAAGCTTTAATGTTCTTCTCATCAGTGTCTTTATCGACCTGGCTGGTTCGATATCGATGCTGCAGATTTTCTTTCGATACTAGTATAATATCGGATGATTCGATACCAATACGATACCAGTAGTATCGAAACAAAAATATCGATACCTACCCATATCGGTAGTATCGGAACGTCCCTCCGCACAAACAGCAGGTCGTTGGTTGGATCTCATCTGCTCTATTTGCGGCCCTGTAATACAATGAAATTCCGTCCATTCTAATAATAGTTCTTGTTTCATCGAAAATCCATTCTGCTTCGAAATTGCCCGAGTATCACAAGCGCATTCCCTTCGTCGAGTGTAGCCTTTCTCTTTCCTAACAGATTTATTTGACCCGTAGTGAGTTACTCATCGAACCCGTTGTTGGGAAGAAACAATAATATAGAACCTTGATCGCCTTCAGGGTTCTATAATCATATCGACCTGACTGTCTGATCGGTGTTGTACGAGCTCACCGGTATAATGGCTCTTTCCTGGTCGATAAACCACCCTCATGTACCTTAGGGCTGGACTTAAATCTTCCCTTTGAGGATTAGAATCAGAGGAGAAATCGATCCTTAAACAATAGATCGTCGACATTTTCATTTTGCTGCACATCGGCTGTCCTGTGCGATATTATCTTTCCTCGACTTTATCTAACTAACCGTGTTTGCGTGAAAATTAGTTATGCGGCACATTGTTACGGACACTTTTAACGACTGAGAGTTCATTGATTTTATATCGGCTACGAGTACTGAATTCCATCGACGAAGCATTCTGCTCCTAGCCCAATTACACGGATTTCCCAAAAATTTAATAGCAAAAAAAAAAAAATGTAAACTCGTGTGCGGCAGGGTCTGTTCCCGGCCTAGGACGGTCCGCAAAACTTTTCAGCCAAATCGGACCAAATTTGGGCGGGGTAGGGGTCAAAATATGTTTTTTGAAAAATGGATTTTCGAGATTTTGGGCGATCTAGGCGAGTGCGGTATCATTTTCCACTAAATTTTGGACGCTAAATCCAATGTGATGGGTCTCAGAACGATTGGAACCCATTGGAAGAGGTTATGGGTCAAAATGGGTATCTATTACCCATTTCGAATGTGTGTTTTCGAGATTTCTGAAACCTAGGCGTGTGGGGTATCATTTTTCACTAAATTGTGGACCCTCAATCGATTGGAATGGGTCCGGGACCCACCACACCTATTGTTTCTATTTTCCCCATGTTGAAGAAATGAGTCTCCTAAACCGAGGAATAACCAACCCTTGTGTAAGAATTTGCAGTGTTTTACTTGTTGAACTATTGGTAGTCCGTGATCTCCCGACCTAGCGGCGAATAGAGGTCGAGGTGAGTTCTACGTCTGTTGGGCCGATAATCTGAGGTTTCACCCTCATCTTAGCGATCGGTGGAGCCAAATGCGCGAAAAACAACCGACTGGCCCCTCTATTCACGTAATTCGTTGAGTTTTGAGAAAAAATACAATTGACACAATACCTCTTGTCGAGGTACCTCTGTACCCTCTACCTAATTTAAAAAATCTGCAAATTCTTACACACGGGTTGGTTATTCCTCGAATGGGGGAAACAGTGGGTGTGGCGGGTCCCAGACCCATTCCAATCGATTCAGGGTCACAAATTTGGTGGAAAATGATACCCCACACGCCTAGGTAGCAGAAATCCCGAAAACACATAATCAAATTAGGTAATAAATACCCAATTTGACCCATAACTTCATCCAGTGGGTGCCAATTGTTCTGAGACCCATTTTATTGGATTCAGCGTCCGAAATTTAGTGGAAAATGACAACCCACTCGCCTAAATCACCCAAAATCTCGAAAATCCATTTTTCAAAAAACCCCTACCCACTCCAATTTTGGTCCGATCGGGCTGAAAAGTTTCGAGGACCCATCTCGGCTGGGTACAGACCCCTGACCCAAATTTCAGATTTTTAGAAAATTTTCTACTACCAAAAACGGCGTGGACAATGGACGGCGGACGGCGTACGGCGGACGGACATTGACCTTTTGGTTGGTTATTCCTTGAATAATCAACCTATGTTTTCATGCAAATGGTCAACCTCTCCGATTCGGCTCAAAATTTTTTTCTGGACGTTTCATGATGTCCTGATCAAAAAAGGTCAATGTCCGTCCGCCGTACGCCGTACGCCGTACGCCGTACGCCGTCCGCCGTCCACGCCGTTTTTGGTAGTAGAAAATTTTCTAAAAATCTGAAATTTGGGTCAGGGGTCTGTTCCCGGCCTAGGACGGTCCTCCAAGCTTTTCAGCCCGATCGGACCAAATTTGGGCGGGGGAGGGGTCAAAATGTGTTTTTTGAAAAATGGATTTTCGAGATTTTGGGCGATTTAGGCGAGTGGGGTATCATTTTCCACTAAATTTTGGACGCTGAATCCAATGAAATGGGTCCCAAAACGATCGGCACCCTCTGGAAGAAGTTATGGGTCAAATTGGGTATATATAACCCATTTTGAATATGCGTTTTCGAGATTTCCGGTACCTGGGCGTGTGGGGTATCATTTTCTACTAAATTCTGGATCCTGAATCGATTGGAATAGGTCTGGGACCCGCCGCACCCACTGTTTCCCCATTTCCCCCATGTTGAAGAAATGAGTCTCCATGCGCCTGGTCCGAGGAATAACCAACCCCTGTGTAAGAATTTGCAGCGTTTTGGTTGGTTATTCCTTGAATAATCAACCTATGTTTTCATGATAATGGTCAACCTCTCCGATTCGGCTCAAAATTTTTTTCTGGACGTTTCATGATGTCCTGATCAAAAAAGGTCAATGTCCGTCCGCCGTCCGCCGTACGCCGTACGCCGTCCATTGTCCACGCCGTTTTTGGTAGTAGAAAATGTTCTAAAAATCTGAAATTTGGGTCAGGGGTCTGTTCCCAGCCGAGATGGGTCCTCGAAACTTTTCAGCCCGATCGGACCAAATTTGGAGGGGGTAGGGGTCAAAATGTGTTTTTTGAAAAATGGATTTTCGAGATTTTGGGTGATTTAGGCGAGTGGGGTGTCATTTTCCACTAAATTTTGGACGCTGAATCCAATAAAATGGTTCCCAGAACAATTGGCACCCACTGGAAGAAGTAATGGGTCAAATTGGGTATTTATTACCCATGTGGGTGACTTCAGCCGAATAGACAAACAAAACACATCGTCATATCCTGTTGTTTATAACCAGCTGTTAAACTTAGCAACCAATTTTGAGCAGTTGCCTACAATTCCTTTTACTGTCCGAGCTTTTTATTCGTACCATTCAATTCAATTTAATACAATTATTATAGCCTTCTAAATTACCTACGTTTTCTCAATATTATATTAGTAAATTAGTGTCGTAGTGCCCCATAGATACACCCATCTTGAATATGTGTTTTCGGGATTTCTGCTACCTAGGCGAGTAGGGTGTCATTTTCCACTAAATTTTGGACGCTGAATCGATTGGAATGGGTCTGAGACCCGCCACACCCACTGTTTCCCCCATTCGAGGAATAACCAACCCGTGTGTAAGAATTTGCAGATTTTTTGATCAGGACATCATGAAACGTCCAGAAAAAAATTTTGAGCCAAATCGGAGAGGTTGACCATTATCATGAAAACATAGGTTGATTATTCAAGGAATAACCAACCAAAAACCTTGGTCTGATGGCTTCTCCTCAACCATTTGCAGTGCTCCAACTAATTTAGCATTACCCTGTTGTCATCATGACGTAATACAAACACCAGGGGCTGATCGTGAAACCTACTAATCAGGAAGCTGGACGTGGAATAGAGAGGGGGTGGTTCCTGTATGTCGATGCGGCACTCACTCTAGGAAGGGACCATGAAACCTATCTTGAAGATCTCGATCCAGGGCGGGCTGTGCGGATTGGTGGATTTGGTCACAAGTTCATCCCTTAATTAAAGTTATCATCATGTATAATAAATTTACTTCTACTCACCAATATACTGCCTTAGTTTACGAATACATTAGCCCTGATATTTTGCGGTTAGGTTAATTCAACGTCAAGTCGAATAAATTGTTGGAATATCTACTCATTCCAGTTTAGAAATGACCACTTTCCATTAGGAAAAGTATCTTCATCAAGTGCCGTCTCAGGTAACGAAGGTTGGCGATCACCCTGCTGAAACAATCTAGGTATACGCAAACGTTACCTGATCGAAATCAATTACTTGAATTTGTATACTATCTTACAACACCCGTCGAGTTCTGTGAATTCCTCAAGAGTCGATCAACTTCCATCCTTTCTTGTGGGCAAGAAAACCGAGAGCTTTTTCTTATGTCGTTTCAAAAAACGGAAAAAAAAAAAAAAAAAAAAACTTAACCAGAAAGGGGGTTTCAGTCGTAAATCAAAGTGGATGGGTTGTCTTGAACTGGAGAAAACTCTTCTTTCTGCTCGACCCTTTTCAGAGACCCGTCACCAAGTTTTTGGGCACTCTTATTATTTTCCCTTCAGTGAATTTACTTGAGTGACGGTCGTTATTTCATTATTTCAGCAGATTTCACATTAATCACTCTAGAGGTCTCTTATTTTTATTGAGTGTTCTAGGTTAAGGCTACCAATCCGTATAATATAGATTATATAACTTATAACTGTTTCATGGCTTCATTTTTTTTTTTAATAGCAATAATTTTGGTTGGTTATTCCTTGAATAATCAACCTATGTTTTCATGATAATGGTCAACCTTCTCCGATTCGGTTCAAAATTTTTTTCTGGACGTTTCATGATGTCCTGATCAAAAAAGGTCAATGTCCGTCCGCCGTACGCCGTACGCCGTCCGTCGTACGCCGTCCGCCGTCCGCCGTCCATTGTCCACGCCGTTTTTGGTAGTAGAAAATGTTCTAAAAATCTGAAATTTGGGTCAGGGGTCTGTTCCCAGCCGAGATGGGTCCTCGAAACTTTTCAGCCCGATCGGACCAAATTTGGAGGGGGTAGGGGTCAAAATGTGTTTTTTGAAAAATGGATTTTTGAGATTTTGGGTGATTTAGGCGAGTGGGGTGTCATTTTCCACTAAATTTTGGACACTGAATCCAATAAAATGGGTCCCAGAACAATTGGCACCCACTGGAAGAAGTAATGGGTCAAATTGGGTATTTATTACCCATTTTGAATATGTGTTTTCGGGATTTCTGCTACCTAGGCGTGTGGGGTATCATTTTCCACTAAATTTTGGACGCTGAATTCAATGATGTGTGTCCTAGAACGATTGGCACCCACCGGAAGAAGTTATGGGTCAAAATGGGTATGTATCCACCCATTTTGTATGTGTCAGGATTTCTGGTGCCTAGGCGTGTGGGGTATCATATTCCACTAAATTTTGGACCCTGAATCGATTGGAATGGGTCTGAGACCCGCCACACCCACTGTTTCCCCCATTCGAGGAATAACCAACCCGTGTGTAAGAATTTGCAGATTTTTAATTTTTAATTGCGAATAAATAGGATGAATTAATAAATAAAGTGGCAATAAATTGGAAACGAAGCCTATAAAAAGAGTAGGAGGCATTCTTTGTTGCAAATGAGTTGTAGGATGTGCCCCTGACCTTTTAGTTTAACACCCTGTGTACGTTCTGTGTTTGGAATCGAGTCTCCTCAAATTTAATTATTGCAGGCACCAGTCAAAATATATTTTATAATATTCTAATATTTATTAATTAGCAAATAGGATGATCCTTGTCTATGTGACCACCTCACCGGCTTGATGGTGGTAATTATTCCTCCTTCTCCAAAACCTAGATGTATTTTCTCGGAAGGAGCACGTACGTCTTTTGATTTGCCTATTTTCATGATTGTACCACGCACGTCCAAATCACTAAGGCGTTATCCATTTGTGCCGTTTGTTAGTGAGCCACGGATCGTCACGCATTGATGATTACTGGTAGCGTCTACTTGAGGAAAATGTCGTATTTACTGTGTTCCTAATATGTGACGGATAACACTTTTCTCATTTCTTTGGTTATCGCTGGTGCATCTGTTTTCCTCAAAATGCGGGAAAATAAATGTTCCTTGCGTGGAATTTCCTCCGCGTCTTCAGGCGACGAGTTCGGCCACATGTAGCGAAGGATAATGAGATGCAGGCCATCTGCTTCCCAAAACACAGGAAGTCGTCCCCACCTGGCCAACGCCGGACGTCCCGAATATGGGTCAGCCGCGGACAATGCTCCTTTTGTTTGTCGTTCCACTGTCCAAATTATAGTTTTATTTAAAGAGAAACGGATATGAACGACGAATAAAAATATGGCTCGTCAGGTATGGATCCATTTTGCGAAATTCGGAGCGTCACTGGCTCGTGCATTAGGTACCAGCCCATAAGGCTGGCCGTCCACTGGACGCGAATTCGCGCGAAGAGGCGAAGAGAATCAAACATGTTTGATTCCAAACGCGCGAACTGGCGAACCTGGCGATGGAAATCGATAAATCGATCATGGCGCTTGCAGTGGACGGGGTCCTATACGAATAATAGTGTTTTGTAACGATTTATATTCTTGGTAAATAATTTATTATAATTGTTCACTAGAATACACTGTTCACATTCGTAACAATCGTTCACTTGAATACACTGTTCACATTCGCGCATTTACACAATGACAGAATCACAATACACGGTTGTAATGCGGTTGTCGCACTATTTATAACGCGGCACGGCACAATTTATAACCCGAAGCGTCTATATCCGGACTCCAAATTGAACTGCACTGGGCGGCGTTTCTGGGCCCGTTTTATACCTGCTGCCTGGCCGAGAACGTTCTGGAACCTTCCCTGGTTCTGGAAGGTTCCAGCCAATTCAATACGATTCACAATTCCTCGAAATGACTCCCATAGCCCTCCACAGGTCGTTGATCTTGCGACGCCGGCAGCCCATTTGACGGGCGCAGGTGCCAGCTCGCAACAGTTTGTTAAGAGGCAAACTCTTCATTTGAAATCGCGTACTTCGCCTCTTCGCGCGAATTCGCGTCCAGTGGACGGCCAGCCTAACTGTGAACGTTCATGTTTACTCCTGTTGTTGTTGTTCTTATAGAAACACTATACAATTTAGGGTAGGAACTATGTTTTGGATATGTGCGGAGCTCTTATCCGTGTCTATAAGGCGGGAAATATACCGAACTGCTGTAGTCTTGGATAAAATCCACAAAGGGTTCGAATGTTTGACACTTGGTTATTCCTTGAATAAATCAACCCATGTTTTAATGCAAAAGGTCAATTAATTTTTTCTGGACGTTTCAAGGTGTCTACATCAAAATTAGCAAAAATGTCCGTACGCCGTTCACGCCGACTTTGGTAGTAGACAATTTTCTAAAAATCTGAAATTTTGGTCAGGGACCCATTTCCAGCTCTAGTTGTTCCTCGAAATATTCCAACCCGATTGGACCAAATTTGAGTAAAGTAGGGGTCAACTTGTGTATTTCGAAAAATGGATTTTTGAGATTTTTTGCAATCTAGGTGTGTGGGGTATCATTTTCCACTAAATTCTGGACGCTGAATCCAATGAAAACGATCCCAGAACGATTGGCACCCAATTGAAGAGGTTATGGGTCAAAATGGGTATCTATTATCCATTTTAGTAGGTTATTTTGATTATTTGTTCTCGAGATTTCTGGTACCTAGGCGTGTGGGGTATGATTTTCCACTAACTTTTGGACCCTTAAGGGGGCGTCAGACAGTCCCTTGCAAAGTGTTCCCAATTTATTGAAGCTCCTGTATGGAAATTTAAACTTTTTCTTTTTGCAATATGGAAGATTGGAAATTCCCTCTAGACGTCAAATTTTTAATCGTACTCATTTCGAATGGTGATTTTCTTTAAGATTCTGTATGCGAGGGCTGAAGTTCACGGGGTCACATTTTCCACTAAGTTTGGAGGGTAACGATCACAATGCGACGCCCCCTTAATCGATTGGAATGGGTCCGATACCCACCACACCGACTGTTTCCTTCATTTTCCCCATGTTGAAGGAATGAATCTCCATGCGCCTGGTCCGAGGAACAACCAACCCGTGTGTAAGAAATTGCAGCGTTTTTGGATATCTGATTTCTGCTATGCCCAACATGTTTTGTTTCCTAGCTTTACTTAATTTCAATAATTTCTTAAAAATCTATTATTCCATGTTCGTTCGCTCAAGATGCGTCCTGAGGGAAGTGGATCTGAACCCACTATTAATAATGAGCCTCATCTTTACCGATATTTACTCAAAACTAACATATACTCTCGTCGTCAACTAACAATAGTGTTCACAGGCCTGATAATACCCTTGTTGATTGAATATTAATTACAGTAATCGTTGGTACCCCCTAATTGAACTTGAAACAAATACAAAACGATGCTTATCTCACCGGGAATATCTCATCTCATGAGGAATAGGTACCCGCACGTCCCACGTGTCGTAGGTATCTCGCGATTGGGCACTTTCTCTGTGAAAGGTGTAATTAAAAGTCATTGGGGTCAAACCATCAGTCAAATGACGTTTTCCTTGACCCTCTCACAAGAGAAAGGACGACGTGAATTAAAGGGCATCTGAGGAGAATTAAATTGTCGATGCACTGTAAAACCCATCCACTCCTACACCTGGGAGAAGGTGTAGTTCCTTTTTTAAAATTCTTTAATGGCCTGTGTTGAGTTCATTTGGAGAACAATAGACAACGCAGGATGAGTCTTTATCTTTCTAAGTGAAGGAAGCCACGTTGGTCTTAATTGCAGGTTAGAAAGTGGAGGTGTCTGCGCGCACCGTTCGGTAAATCACAGTCTCTTTTCACGTTCTATTCACCGTAGAAGTGTTTATTGTTCTTTTTTTTAACGTTCCGTCCCTTTTACTATTTATGTTTCATTCTCAACGGGTCTGTCCATAAAGGACAGGGCTCCCTTGTCAAAACACCATTAACGTGTCACGTGGTTAACCGTCAGTTGTGGAACCTGTCGGACCTCGGTCAATAGTAGAGATGCCATTGTAACAAAATAGTCGCTTTTTGATCACCTTCGAACAAAATTAGGCCATTGCGCACACAACTAAGCCGACAAATTACGTCATAATTAAATATCCGGAACGCCCGGAAAATGGAAACCCGGAAAAATCGTTGATTTGCTGAATTTCCACGGTTTTATCGTGGTAAATCATTCTGCTTTGGTAATTAACAGGAAATTCTAAGGTTGTATTCTTTTTTTAAGTTTTTTCATCTTTTCATGAAAGGTAAATAAATAAATAATAATAGCAATAATAATGAGTGGAGTGATAATCAGGCAAGTGGTGTTGCTGCCCCTCATCAGCTCAAAGCCCAAAGCTGATTGTCCGCCCCTACCCGCAGAACCTGCAAACAGACGCCGATGGAGCGCGCCCTTGTCTGATTACCAGATCCTCTACAAGCTCTGATGTAAAATAGTTCATTGGTTGCATTAGTTCTAAATATATAATTGGATTAATCTTGTTCAATTACCTAGTTCAGGAGCGGTTTTGTGTGTAAAAAGGTGTTGTGTTCGCTACAAGAAGAAAAAGCTTTATTTTATTTATTTATTTTTTTTTTTTTGTGCATAAAAGGTTTTTAATCACGAATAGCGTTGGATGAACGAGGATAATTATTCTTAGCGAACACAACACCTTTTACACACAAATTACAACGCACAAGCGGCCATAGATAACAACAACGGAAGGTTACACAGGTTAGCACTATCAGGTGGCTTACTTCATTATTTTAACGCAGATCTAGGTGCCGCTCCTGAACTAGGTAATTTAACTAGATTAATCCAATTAAATATTTAGAAATAATGCAACTAATGAACTATTTCACATCAGAGCTAGTAGGGGATCTGGTGATCAGACAAGGGCGCGCTCCATTGGCGTATGTTTGCAGTTTCTGTGGGTAGGGGCGGACACTGATCCTACACAGAAAATTCATCGTTCAGTTTCCTTTAATTTTTATGTTTCTCGAGGCTAACTACTTGAGGCCACCTTGTTAAAACTTGAGATACAACAAATTGTTTACTAAGCTCACCGCAGAATAGAAACGTTCGCCATCTAGTATACGTTTTACACGTACTACTGTAATCCCTCACGCTATTTTGTTATTCTCGTGGCTCTTCACCGGCTTCAACGGTCTGAAGAATCTTAATGAGCTCTCAATCAGCAAGTTCTTTCTCGACCAAATCAGGAAACTCTGACCTAGTTCTCGTCAAGACAACTGCTATAGACAGTGTTCTTGTGAACCTCTTAGATTCCTCACTGAACCATTGAGAACGCTATCCAATCGTTTTGAACCCTTGGTCTATTCCCGAGCCACTTTATCTCACGTACAATATCCCAAGTCTCCTACTAAATTTACACTACATACGCACATTATTCACTTCAGCCGAAACATAAAAGTAAGGTAGTTCCTAGCAAGCTATTTGCTTAATGGATTGTTTTGTGAGGGCTCTTTCCGACTAAGCCGCCG
>CM034002.1:26134097-26224301 GCA_019603395.1 Cyrtorhinus lividipennis | reverse complement strand
GAGGTAAGCCCCCAGGCTGCTGCCTCCAGAAGGACAGACGCGGAGGGAGCATGCGCCGGATGCGCGCAAGCTCGCCTGGACTTGAATTTGGAGAGCTCCAGGGCTCACTCATTGCTAAGGTGCCCAACCGGGATGTCATGTTGAGGGCCCTCGTTGCTGGGGCGCAAACACCCCCCACCCCCCCCCCCGTTGTTGGAGTCATATATTTTTGATCCTGTCAGCAAGTTCTCACTCAGTCCATCAGGGATTTGTCCTGTGCTCGCCTCTGAAGTGAACTCTGCTACCGTGTGAAGTCGACCGAAGCTGGACAATGTGTTCCCCATGAGGATAAAGGACTCAAGTTAATAAAGCCCACTGTGTACCTGCGGGACAGCATGTCCCCCCCTGTTTTTCCTTCGCCGCCGACGCGTTTTGTCAGCGGTATCGTTGCCACTTGCTCATTAAATTGTATTTTTTTTTTTTTTTTTTTTTTTTTGTTTTTTTTATTTTTTTTTTTTTTTCATGTATATCATTAATTTATTGTCTTGTATTAATTGTATTTTATGATCACATGTTGTCTAATTTACTTTTCAAATTACTTTTGTCTTGATCAATTCTAGCCCAGGTGGAGGCATATTACTCCTTTGCAAACTGTTTGTGTTTTCAATTATAATGCAGGTTTGTATCAATGTATTTTATGCTCATCGCCTTGTTATCCCTAGTTGCTCAGTCGTAGTCTGCAGACTTAATCAGTATCCTCGCTAGGTCCCTTCCAATTCTCCGAAGGAAACCCAATTAAATTATAGTAAATTCAAACACATTTAATTCGAGAGAGGCTTACACTTTGATATGTTAGCGACATGATTGTTATAAAATGTCAATGTTTTCACGCCAAAATACCTATGAAGGTAGAAAAAAGGTACGAATGGAGCCTTGAAGGAAGCGAGGATCAACGAATCACAATAACGCTTTATTAGTACATTTTCTGGACCTCATGACAGATGGCCATTTTTAGCCGTGTTCATGCTTAATAATCACTTCATATATTCTTCGGTCAATCTCTCCGATTAGCATCAGTGTTCTAAATGTGAAAACATGTCGCTATTATACAGAGAACAAGCCGTAAATTGTTTTGCAAGGCTTTATGATCGTGCCAATCGGAAGATATTGTCTGCCTTCTTGACACGGATGATCTACTCAGACGACGCAAGAGGACTAAACCACAAGCTGATCTTTTAGGGTTGAGTGCGCATGTGAACTAAAAACCGAAATCGCGTTATTTCGCGGATTTTTCGAAAAGTCCGAAATTCCGGTCAGTGATTTTGATGGCTCTACCTATATCTATCGTACTTGAAGGAGCTCCAATAGGTGCTGCCCCGATCGCCTAGAAGGGGGGTGGGGTATGATGATGTCCTATGTTTTATCTTAAAAATGGGTTTTTGGACTTTCGGAAACCTCAACCCGTGAGTAGTCATTTTCTCTAAATTTTGGACCCTGAATCGATCGGTATGGGTTTCCGAATCTGCTCCAAACGGAGACAGGGCAATGTGAGTATTTTGAAACGATGGGTTTTGAATGGTTTCGAAACCCAGCCATGTTAGGAAGTCATCTTTTACTGAATTTTGGACTCTGAATCGGCCAAGTTGGGTTTTGGACCGATCGCCGCAACGTGACCTTATGGGTAAAAATTGATCATTTTGGTTCAGTATTCCCTAAATAATCAACCTATATAATCATGACAGCGGTGAACCTCTCCGATTTGTGATTAAATTTGACTGTATACGTTTCATGGTATCTAGATCAAATTACCCAAAATTACCGTCCATCCGCCGTACGCCATCTGTCTGCCACGTCATTTTTGGCAGTAGAAAATTTCCTTTTGCTTGGTTACCTATTCCTTAAATAATCAAAATGGGTCAAAATGTGTTTTTCGAAAAATGGATTTTCGGCAATTTAGGCGTATGGGATATTAATTTCGACTAAATTTTGGTCGCTGAATCCAATGAGACGGGTCCCAGAACGATTGGCGCCTGCTGGATGAGGGTATGGATGAAATGGGTCATAATGTACATCACCCTTTGTAATGTGTGCTTTCGAGATTTCTGGTACCTGGGCGTGTGGGGTATCATTTTCACTAAAATTTGGACACTGAATTGATTGAATTGAGTCACAGAAGTGAATGAATTTGTAGCGTTTTTCTTTTGTCAAGTCTTTTGAAACTCGATTTTCGGGGCTTCTCCTGCAAAAAATCCAAAATTGTTGAATTGATTGGATTCAGTCCATTCGGAATGGGACAGTCAAGGACAAATACTCACAATTTCTTTCATACTCTTCTTGCTCCAAGAAGTAACAAATAGCGTTTTGAAGATTTTTTTGGAAGGGGCGAAGTTGGGGGGCGGGAGGCACGCCTGTGAATACTGTGGGTCCTGCGTTCTCCTGTTGGTTTCCTTGTTGTGCTTTTTATTGGGGATTTTTAGAGTAGTTGTTTTTGTACAATTCAAGGTCGAAGGAATCTTTTTTTTTTTTTTTTTTATCACGAAAGGAAACAAAAGGCTCCAACAAGATTTTTCTGAATTCCAATGTAAAGGGTCTTATCCCGGAACGATTGGCGCCCTCCTTGGATAGGCTACTGGTCAAAATGGTACCAGTATACCCATTTCAATGTTGTTTTCAGATATTTGGTACCTAGGCGTGTGGGGATCATTCACTCCACTAATTTGGACCCTGAAGCGATTGGGAAGGGTCAGGGCCCGGCCACCACTCCTGTTTCCCATTTTCTCCCAAATGTTGAAGAATGATATCGTCTCCATGCGCCTGGTCCGTAGGAATAAAACCAACCCGCGTGTAAGAATTGGCAGCGTTCATATTTTCTGGTATAGAGGCCCAAGCGACGGGTTCTCGCCTGGTATACGCATCGCCCTTGGTTGATAATCACACGGACGAAGGGCGTGTTAGAGCCCGGGAGGAGCACGAAAATGACTGCGTACTGGACAGTTCGTGTGCTCTCCCGCTCGGAATGGTAATAGACTCGGATGAGACGTGGCAACTCGAGAAGCGTGCCGCACAAAGTACTATTGTCTCTTTTATGCTGCACACATAAACGCGAGACGCACGAGCCGGCGACGACTTCGACGTTACGGGGCATTATTTGTTCGTTTGAAGCGATTGTCTGCAGAAAACGCTTCAACACAAACTCGTACGCTTATTCCATACTCACATTGCCCTCTCGATTACTGCACCATATTATAAGAGGAATGGCTGGACGAGTATTCAGCTGTTCAGTGTTCAAGTGGCTGGTTGTTTCCTCCAGTAAAGTGTTGATCATCGAAAGGAAAACATCGATGTTCACCATCGCTACCACCATCGAGACAAAAACATCGATAGTCAAATAACATCAGCTCGTAACCATAAATGTTTTTGAGCTTTTTCCATGAGAATTGAAAAGCAATCACTGCGTGAAAAGTAGAACAATTTATTATTATAAAATCTTGTAATTCATCAATCTTACTAAAACAAATTATAATAATTATACAAATTATAATTAAGTATAATACCAATATTACTGTTGTGATGATGCTTGACACTTGCAGTCAGGTAGGATGAGATCACAAATTAAAGCAGTTATTAAAAGTGCACTCGTCCATTAAGAACGTCTCTCCCAACCTATAAAACATGGTGTCAGAAAGTTGCGCGAAACTCACTACAAACGCCGCCATTAGCCAACGGAAAGAAATTGGAAGAAGAAAAAAATCGTTCTTCTTCAGAAGGGTGACGCTAGACCGCCTCATTCTTTCAATTTTGAGGCAGGCGATTTGAAGAAAGAGTGGATTGGTTTCAAGGTTTTTGATTCTACCTCACTGCATCGAAGAAGCACAGCGAAAAAGACGAGGTAAAAATTGAATACTGCTTAACTAGTTGGGCAAAGAGGTATGAAATATACTTACTGTAAAGATTTGTAGTCTTTGTTACCAATACTTTATTACAAGTGTTCACTTGAGTACATACCTGGTCACATTCGCTTACTTACACAGTCCAAAGCACAATTCGCGGTTGTAAGCGGTTGTCGCACTATTTAGCACATGGTTCGAATTTAGTGGACTGAATTGAACTGGTTCGCCGCGCTTCCTGGGTCCGTTTTTACTTGCCTGCCTGGCCAAGAAGGTTCTCGAACCTTCCCTGGTTCTGGGAACTCGACGGTTGTCTCGAGTGAATGGGAAGTTACAGCCAATTCAATATGAGCACAATTCCTCGAAATTGACTCCCTAGCCCTCCACAGGTCGTTGATCTGCGACGCCAGCAGCCCATTTGACGGGCGCAGGTTGCCAGCTTGCAAACAAATACTCTAAAGGACGATAAGGGAAGCAGCTTGACGGAGACGGAGGTAAAACTGTGTGAGGGAGGTACTGAATTGGCAAAATATAAAGATGAGTTGCCCGCTCCTCGTAACATTTTCGCCCCAATGTACTGCTGAAAAGATTCAAGTTTAAAGACTTTCATGGCAGACTGCTAATAGCATTCATCACTAAATGAAGACTGCAGATGCGTACGTGTTTTTTTTTTTGGGTTTTATGATTTGAAGAATGGGGGATAATATTGATTGCGACCGATCATCTCGCAATTCGGAAGAAGATCTTACTGAACCGGCTCTTGGATCAAGGATGTGGACAAGCTAAACCGGACGAGGACTATCAAGATTTGCAAACTACACGTATTGAGGAAGGACTGAAATAAAGGACATTGCTGGAGGATCTGCAACCAAACTCTAAAAGATGTCGATGCCATTCGAACGAAGCGATACAGGTACCAAATAAGACGAAACGCCCTCAGTATACAAAAATATAATTGTAAGAAGGTGGGAACGACACACGAAGCACGAAAATTCAGCATACGGAAAAATTGAATGTTTGCAAGGAGTCAATCATTTTGAAGTAGGTTGTTTTTTAAAGAAAAGAAATGAATCTAAGAAGGTAAATTATAAAAATAAGAGACACACCAGAGCAGTCTTATCAACCCAATGTTGGCCAACTACATAATCAGTAAAAAATAGGTACCACCGTAAAAATGTTGCGGCACTTAGCAATGAACATAAAAACAATAATTTGGCCGCCAACATCCCCTCCAACATGTTATGGCTTTTCGACATTATCTGCCCCATCTTTGAGAAGAGATGTTCGATTGGGACTGATGACTCTACTGTCGTCAAGTGGTCAATGGCGATTTGGTAGTGCGCCCAATGTTTGCTTATTTTTGTCAAACACGGAACAAGGAACACGAACAAACTTAAACACTGTTTGTAGGAAGACGAAAGTGAAAACAGCTAAAGATAAGAAGAAGAACAAGAAATGATGCAGTTGGCCAACCTTTTTACCTTCTACGCCTGGATCCAGGATTTGCAAACAATGACAAACCTGCCATAGTGATAGCAGGTCATGCTCATGATGAAAAACATGAGTAGAGCTGTTGCTGAGGACTGTCAAGTTGGTAGGAGTGCCCCAAAATCATGGTAAAAATGGACTAGATAGGATAAGACGATTACCATAATGTCAGTTTTTTAGATAGAAAGCTAATTATTTTTCTAACATATACAAAAATCTGTTCAAATAATTGAAGTAGGTAGTACGTTTTTCCAACATCGCCTCCAACCAATAGATGCTGTGAAAATATCGAACATTCGCCATCGATGCAAAAACATACGACGCATGATCAACCCTCCTTCAAGTACAAGTGTGTATGCTTCAACAACTAAACAGCCCTCTATGTAAACTAGCGGCAGGCACAAATATGTATCAAGTTTAGAGCATCAGCCAATCGTTTTACAACATTATTTTGCCATATGAAAAGTGGTAGGAGTCTCCATTTCCCGGTAGATTCTCATCGTACAAATTGCTTGAATCACCAATCTCGTGTTCATATTCGGCCCTCAACTACCCCCAGGAAGACAGCTGATTTGTTCTCAGCTGATTTAAGTTCTGTATGAATAAGTTACGCAGCCTATCTTTTCTTGTCCTCGCCCCCTTTATCAGAGACCGTACTACGAGTTATCCAAAACCTATGAGGAACCAGAGACGTTGGACTAATCTACAAGGGAAAAGGAGAATCTCAGAATGCTACATGGACGCATTGCTCGGAGTCGAAGATGGATACTCAACAACAGGACTAGTGATAGAATTATTTGTGACCTAATAATGTGGAAGGCTCAGAAGCCAAACCACATAGCCCTCCTTTTAGCGAGAAAGCGATTTGTAGCTATGAGCATTGCCATGAGCTGGCATGCCTCAGAGCTATTAGCCAGAGTATACTAAAATTAGGACCTTTTGCACCAACTTAGAATGAGGATTCAAAGCCCGCCATAAGATTGGCTGAAACTGATTACTTCTAAGCATTGAAACTTTTGGTCAGTGTTCAATTTGGTCATTGAGAAGAGTACCTTCAGGGCAAACATCAAAATTCAATAGATCTTTAAACAAAATGAAAAGCGGATGTTCTGATCAAACCATTGCCAGAACAGTTAATTAAATTTTGAATAATAATGATGTAATAAGTATATTGAACTATTTGATATTGTGGTGGATTCTAAAAATTTGTTCTGTGGTTTCAGGTAATCTGATGTGGAGAGCCCTACCTGGTTAAAAATGCGTAAGACGAATAAGCAAGATGAACGTGGAATGAAGATGTGTAAGACAGAAAGTTCCTTGGAGGAAAATTATGCAAGAAGAAGTCACACAGATGCTGAATCTAAGTTATGTATATAGGCTTCATGGGTGGGCAACCATCAAGGTGGCAGCACATCCAGGAGCAAGATTTTATTGTTTAGAAAATGTCGTACATAAAATCAAGTTTGTACACAGTGTGTGATATGCATCCTTTGTTTCTAGCACTTCACAGGTAACACTGGTGCTAGAGATCTAGTTCGACAGTTCCAGAGTCTACTGGACTACGGCAACAGCTGAGAATACGAGGATCTCCGCAGGAGCAGCAGGTCCACCAGACTCACAGACGACGCTGGACAGATGGCTGAGATCACGAGACTCGTCAAGGAAGCAGCTGAACCTCAGGCAACGTCGCGACAACTGGAACTACATGGATCTTCACAGTAACGGCAGGGTCAACCAGACTCAAATTAAAACCTGGCAATTTGAAGAACTATGAGACGCCAGGGCCAACCAGACTGAAATTAAAACCTGGCAGTTTGAAGAACTAAGAGACTGTAGCAGTGATCAGCAAATCAGAATTTGTGGCAGCAGCTGAATTTTGTACCTACTGCAAGTGACATTGAAGTGCCTTGCCTTATAGACTGAGGAATCAAGCATTGTGCAGTTGGGAGGGAGTGTTGAGGTTTGAGGACAACTACCCAATCCTTGACATTCCCCTCTTAGCTAAGTGACATCATACACGAGCGTCATCTACAGTAGAACTAGGGAGGTCTCTGTTGAGTGCTGTGGTCGCGGAAAAGGTTGTAACCTCAAGGTGTCTTGTTGTTCGGCCATATTGACTTTGGTGCTTGGCTATAAAAGTGTTTTATATCTTCTTTCGAGGTGATACGTATTTAACGAGAATACAAGTATATCAATTCTATCCTATCATCTTCCCCAGGTTCCAATTAATTGAATTAGTAGTAGTTAAACCAATATCGCGTTAGTAATCGTTGTTATGCGGGAGAGCGATTGAGCGTTAACGACCGTGTCTGGAATTATTATTAACCCGGCGTACAATCCTCTGGGGAACCGCAATAGTCTTGCGAGCGCAACGAAGTAAATGTCAATCGCTGCTTATTCAATCAGCTCGCGGACTGTTGTGACTGTGGTCAACGTGTCATAAAACGTCGCTATTAAAGTGCATACGACAGTTGACTTCCTCGCCGCTGACTTCTTCATCCTGCCGCCAAGCTGATCCCGCTACTTTGGTATTTTTGCAGGCAACCGTGTACAAAGGTAAAACTTCCACTGAGTAGAGCCACAGCAGAACTTCTTGCTGCTTCAAACACGATCCCGCTTTTGAAAGTCGACAATCCAGCTGTAGAATGACAGTCCATCAGTAATAGTGTTCTAACCTCCCTCATTACATTCTCCCGCGAGGTGTCAAATGCCCTGGGCTCCTCAGAACCGTCCCGTACAATACCAACAACTATAATTCAAACGTCTAACTTTCTCTTATCAACAATAAAACCTCTATCTCACAAATTGAATCCTTTTTTTACGTAAAGAAAGCCTTTCACGTCATCTTGCACAACATCGGATCAGATCCATCTTGACCAACCAGTTCTTTTAGTAAAAACCTCTTCAGTTCACTAGCGGAGAAAGTAATTGCACGTTTCGTGTTTTATTTTTGGACGTATCGTTTTGCCCTTTGCTATATAAAGCCGTTTACATCATAATCGCGGCAGAGGGATATTTCATTGAGGTATGCCGATCTTCGGAACTCTGCGTGTACGCACACGTCGGATCACATGCTCATACGAATAAGTATATGCGTATGGTCAGCGATGCATTCTGAAGGAGAAAAAATGTTTTTATGCCAAGAATTATAAATAGGGCAAATTCTGCTAAAATTAAATGGAAAAATATTGGAATCCTTGAAACAATAGCTGCACATCAACAGAAAACATTTTACTTCGAATTTTGATCGAATGTTCTATTTCGTTTTTCATAAGAGTGAATTATTGTCTTGCAACATTCTACAGACGCCCTCAAAGAAATAGTCAAACGATCAAATACCTACCAAAACAGAGGATGTTGATGAAGTTTGGCTCGACTTTTGATGCAGCTCGGCCTCTTCATACAGGACTCATTTTTACTCAGGTATTTTTACTCATCTTTAGGCTGGGTACACACGTTGAGGATTCCGGAGAGGATTCCTCGTTGATCGATTCCTCTCCGGCCGACGGACCGTGTGGACGGGTCGAGCCCTTCAGTTGAGGCGGACCGAACAGGCCGCCAGGCCTTTCCAATTTTTGGAAAGGCCACCTGAGGCCGGGGTTCCGGTTCCCGGAATTGAACCCCTTCCTTCACGTGTGGATGAGGTGATCGGTCGTAGGTATCGCTCGAGTATGGTCACAGTGGTCGTAGCTCCTCGTTAATTTTTTTTCACAGTTTTCCTCGAAAGGCCTCTCGCATGTCGAAACCTCTGGCCGAAGCCTCCTGGTTTACCCGTACGTGTGGATGCTCCGGCTCCGGCCGCCTCAGAGGTTTTCCTCAGAGGAATCCCTCTTCGGAATCCTCTCCGGAATCCTCAACGTGTGTACCTGGCCTAAAGTATCATGAAGTACCTATGGCCGGGTACACACGTTGAGGATTCTCCGTTGAGGCCAACCTCTCCGGCCGACGGACCGTGTGGACGGGTCGAGGCCTTCAATTGAAGCGGACTCTTCAGGCCGCCAGGCCTTTCCAATTTTTGGAGTTCCAATTTTTGGAAAGGCCACCTGTGGCCGGGGTTCCGGTTCCCGGAACTGAACCCCTTCCCTCACGTGTGGATGAGGTGATCGGTTGTCCTCAACGTCGTAGGTATCGCTCGAGTATCGTCACAGTGGTCGTAGCTCCTCGTTTATTTTTTGATTTTTGTTTTTCGCCCCGTTTCGCCTCTGAGGTTTCCCCTACGTGTAGATGCTCCGTCCGGCTCCGGCCGCCTCAGAGGAATCCCTCTCCGGAATCCTCAACGTGTGTACCCGGCCTATGACGCGTTTTCTGAACCTTGACCTTTAAACTGCGGCCGTCACGGATCCAAGCCACCTACCAACATGCGATGTTTACAGCTTACAGACATTTTCCTGCATCTGCAACACCAGAAATGCGATTGAACGTGAAAACTCTTACCAGGTTGTCTGAAATGTTTTGATCCTGTATAACTGCACTGAATTTATAGGTGTCCCACAGGGGAGCGTACTTGGCCCACTGATGTACATCCTGTTCACCAGTGATTTGCCGGTAACCTCTACTTTGGTATATGACATCACAGTCCTAGCTGCTGGAGCCATCACATTATCAAGCTAAACCGATCCATCAGAAGCATTGAAGAATGGGCAGCAAAATGGAGGATTAAAATGAACGGGACTAAATCGGTACACGTCGATTCTTCATTGTGAGCATCAGTTCCTAACCTCTAATGAACTTATCTCAATGATAAGCTCAACCCATATTCAAATAAGGCTATGTATCTGGGAATTACGTTAGATACGAAGCTAAGCTGGAAAAAGCCTCTTGAAAAGAAAAACCGAGTTAACCATGAAACTTGGAAAGATAAACTGGTTGATGGGTAGGTGATCCAGAATAAGGAAACCCTCTACAACCATTTGCTGAAGCCAGTGTGGACATATGGAATACACCGCTCGCAGCTATGGAGACATCCTGTAAAGATTCCAGAACACCGCGTTCAGGCACGTTAGTAATGACAGGTTCCGCCATAACCTAGAAATGGGTAATGTAGGAGTCATCAAGAAATGTGCCCTCGCTCATCTCATTATGTTGGTTATACCAAGACAGAAGACGTCGACAAAGTCCTCCGAAGACTGAAGAGGACTACACCACATGACTGTCGCCGTGATAATGATACGTAATAGTGCTGTACCTGTTTTGAATGAATATTATTTTTTAGTAATAACGGTCAGAATACAGTTACATACATGAAGCTTGGTTTAACATACAAATGAATAAACAGGTTTAAAAAAAAGACAATTTATTATGTTCCCCCCGAATTACGAAAAGTAATTAGCAGTTTCCAGTCTCGTTTGAATAAGTCTACGATGTTCCCAGGTGTTGGTGGTAAGTGGTCCACAGGGCAGAGGGGTGCGCAGGTTCTTGCGAACGCCTTCATTCCCAGGCACTTTAAGGAGAACTTGACTTACGAAAAGTCGAGTTTCTCATAGTTGAAACGTCAGTCGAACGTTTTCGCTCTCGTTTCCTGTTTGGCTCATCTGCCTTTGAGGCAGAAACTACTAAGAGCAAAGTGAAAAATTCTAGGAAACGCAGACAGGTCCGTCCGATTGCTGCATCAGTACTGAGGACTAGTGATTCATGGGCACACTTGCGTTGAAGGTGTCTTTAAAAATGTTTGTGTGTAGTAGTTACCATATGAAGAACGTGTCAACGTAATCCTTGTTCAGCATTGCCATGTGAGGCTTGTTGTCTGACGATCAAATATGTCACGATAAGTTGAAAAAAGTTAAGTACTGAAGCTGATCCTTCAGCATAAGTTAACGAATACATTTTATAAATGAGTTTCTGGATCTTGTTCTGTTTTGAAACTCTTATGGCAACAAGGGCCTCCTGTGAGCCTCCTGCGCATGCACCTCTACCAGCTCATCGACTTCGGCTGCTTGGATCTGAAAATGAACTCTTTCGCTACGATCTGCTGCGATGCCGGTTGTGCCTTTACCGTGAACTTATAGAACGTGACGCACGTTTACTGGTACCCTCCAAGTCCGCCGTCCACGCCGACTTAGGTAGTGGAAATTATTCAAAAAATCTGAAATTTTGTCAAAATGTGAATTTTGAAAAATGGATTTTTGAGATTTTTTGCAATCTAGGAGTGTGGGTCAATACTTGGACCTACCCTCTGGAACATATCCTACGACAGCATATTCCAAGTGGCCCTCCCAGAGGAAACTTTCCTGGTTGGATATGCTGATGATGTGGCAGCTGTAATCTTGGCCAATACAATGGAGCAAGCGAAAGAGAAGTTGAATGAGACCATGTCCAGAGTGGGAGCATGGATGGATGGACACAGTCTCTCACTAGCCACTGCCAAGACAGAGGTGGTACTATTCACACGAAAACGCATCCCAAATATCATGCAAATCAGAGCGGGGGAAGTTGAGGTGGAAACAAAACCAGTAGTCAGGTACTTGGGAATAATGCTGGATACCAAGATAACTTTTGGGGAGCACATAAGGATGGCAGCAGCCAAGGCAGCAAAGACAACAGCAGCCCTGAGTCGACTAATGTCAAACATTCAAGGACCTAGACCGTGTAAGAGACAACTATTAATGTCAGTTGTACACTCCATCCTGCTATATGGGGCAGAAGTGTGGGCGGACGCTCTGAATGTCAAATGCCACCAAAAACGGATGCTCACGGTGCAAAGAAGAGGGGCGCTTCGCATAGTGAGCGCCTATAAGACAGTGTCGGAACCAGCCGTGCTCCTCCTAGCGGGAGTGATACCAATACATCTGCTTGCAAGGGAGAGGAAAAGGATGTACGAGCGAAGGGAAGAGGAGCCACGGCCTCAATTAGCCAAACAAGAGCGGGAACACACACTCGACTCCTGGCAGGAAATCTGGGAGACAGAAACAAGAGGAAGATGGACGGCTCGACTGGTGCCCAATATACGTCCCTGGCTAGAGAGGAAACACGGTGAAGTTAACTATCATATAACGCAGTTCCTCTCGGGTCACGGGATGTTCTATCAGTATCTCCATAGGATGCGCATTGTGGAATCTCCAGGATGCCTACATTGCACCAATGAAGAGGACAGCGCTCAACACACATTCTTCGAATGCGAGAGGTGGGAGAGAGAGCGATGGCAAATTGCAAGGGAGCTAGAAATGACCAGCCCTCCCACCCCCGAGGACATGATGACCAGGATGCTCGAAAGCCAGTCAAAGTGGAATGCCGTGGCAGGGTACATCCGGAACATCCTGGAAGGCAAGCTCGTCGAGGAAAGGGCCCGGCAACGGGAACTGCAGGCAAACGGGACCAGCTAGCAGGCAGAAATCGGATGTCGACGGACGAGGAGGAAGAAGAAGAGACCTCCGAATCTTAGGAAGAAATGAATACTTACACATAATTTTAGTATAATTGGAGTACTGTAATTCGAGGTTGTTATTATTATAACCATATAGATGTATATATATGTACCTATAGGATGTTGATTGGCACAGGCTTATAAATTACTTGTCAATGAGTATAAATAAAGAACGAGACTTGAGGATGAAAAGTCAAGAGAGAAGAGGCAAATTGCCGAAGAGGGAGAATGGCCCACCCGAAGTAATGTGTTAAACAGTCCCGGGTGGGCCATTGCCCTAGAAGTATCACAGGGACCACTTGGAGTCGTCCTCCTCCTACGCCCCCAAAAAAAAAAAAAAAAAAAAAAAAAAAAAAAAAAAAAAAAAAAAAAAAAAAAAAAAAAAAAAAGAGTGTGGGGTATCATTTTCCACTAAATTTTGGACGCTGAATCCAATGAAGTGGGTCCCAGAACGATTGGAACCCATTGGAAGAGGTTATGGGTCAAAACGGGTATCTTTTAAAATACTATACAATTATAAATACTTGTTCTATAGTAACTTGTACACGATTTTTTCAATTTTGGTTGGTTATTCCTTGAATAATCAACCTAACTCTGTTTTCATGCAAAAAGTCAATCTTTCCGATTCGGCCCAAAATTTTTTTTTTTTTAATTTTTGTTTCAAGGTGTCTAGATCAAAATTAGCAAATGTCCGTCCGCCCCACGCCGTCCACACCGACTTTGGTATTAGAAAATTTTCTAAAAATCTGAAATTTAGGTCTGGGACCCGTTCCTGGCTTTAATTAGTCCTCAAAACTTTTCAACCCGATCGGACCAAATTTGGGAGGGGCGGGGTCAAAATGTGTATTTCGAAAAATGGATTTTCGAGATTTTTTGCAATCTAGGTGTGTGGGGTATCATTTTCGTCTTAATTTTGGACCCTGAATCGATTGGAATGGGTCCATGACCCGTCACACCCACTGTTTCCATTTTCACCATGTTGAGTCTCCATGCGCCTGGTCCGAGGTTTTATCTTCACAAGAACACCCCACGGTCTTGCTCATTTTTGAACCTCTTGTGAATCTGATATCTGCCATTATCTGACTGGCACATGTCGAGAAAGACTATATGGTCGAGCTTCTTTCACGTGCGTGCCGTATCTATGAGGAGAATGAGCATTGGAACTCTTTATTTGAAATTCAACTTTAATCTTCGTGTACGAGTTTCCCCTTAAGAGCTATTGAAGACGATACAAAAGCGATATCCAACTACTGGGAGGTCTAAACCGCAAGTTGACCCACATGCCTTGGTGAAAGAGCTCGAATATTCTTATGATCCAACACAAACCTACGCTGGATGCTCCGATCTCGTTCTTACCGGCTCACCTTGCCTCGACGGTATTCCATCCCTCTCGGTACTCTACACAATACAGCTTTCTCCCTAAAGAATCTTCTTTGATCGTCATGATACACCTCAACATTAGGTTCGTTCTGAATGAGTCCGCTGCGTCATGAAAGAAAAACCACGCTTGTAAATACAAAGTCGGGGCTCTTTCGCGATTTCGCTTCGCCTTTCGACTCCATTTCAACAATTTGCCGAGGCAAAGCCCGCGCTCGCACGTACTAGTAACTTTCAACCTTTTAAAATGTCATTCCATTATTGGAGCGGACGGAAGAGTATTCGGCAAATCTGTCACGGTTCCAAAAGAATCCTTAATATATATTAGAAACCTTATATGTACCTGAGTATGAGGGGAAAGCGCAAGTGCATGGAAGTATCGAACCCGAGTTCGAATGAAGCTGCGAAAGGAGCGATTTATTTGGCTGTGAGCGCAGTGAGAAACTTGTGGAACTTATTAACTGGTGGCAATTTGACGTTTAACAGTGTACACGGTCCATGCTCCTTCAAGCTCATACTTCTACAGTCCAGGAGCGTACTAGGGCTCTGAATTATGAGGTACCTACCACATTCCAACTCCTCCCCCCTACCCCTCGAATATTCCTAGTCTCCTACTGAATTCACCTTCACACTACGCACATTATTCTCTTCAATCAAAACAGGAGTGAGTGGACGAACCCTAGACACTACACACAACCACACCAACACAAAATCATCATAGTGAAAACGAGGAAACACTAATACTCGGGCCTGGCCAATGACTTTTTGTACCCCAAATGCCAAAATCACTGTCCCTGCATAGTTTCTGCTTCAATTGATACCTCTGCAAATCAGTTAGTAGTATCGATTCAGACAAAGAAGTCATCAATCTCTGATTTGACCCTACCACAAAGAATCGAAGAAACTGTGTTACAATTGAATCCATCAGAATGCGCCTGATTCTACTTTTCAGATTCTAATTATTTGTGTGGGTGCTGTTAACTTTTTGGTTGATTATTCATTGAATAATCGGCCTATGTTTTCATTCAAAATCTCTCAGATTCAGCACAAAATTTTTTTCTGGACGTTTCAAGGTGTCTAGATCAAAATTAGCTAATGCCCGTCCGCCGTACACCGATCGCGTCCACGCCGACTTTGGTATTAGAAAATTTTCTAAAAATACCCCAAAAGTGTGGGGTATCGTTTTTCCATTAAATTCTGGATGTTGAATCCAATCTAAAGGGTCCCAGAACGATTGGCACCCACTGGATGAGGTTATGGATCGAAATGGGTATATATTACCCATTTTGAATATGTGTTTTCGAGATTTCTGGTACCTAGGCGTGTGGGGTATCACTTTCCACTAAATTTTAGGTCCGAGACACGCCACACTCTTTCTTCCCCATTTTCCCCATGTTGAAGAAATGAGTCTCCTCTCTTCCGAAGAATAACCAACCCGTGTGAAAGAATTTGGAGCGTTTTTTTTTCTTTTTTTAGAGGTTTCGCTGCTACTTATAATACCCCTGAATCAACGCTTGGTTTTAGGGCTCCTCAGATATTTCCCTGTTGATTGCAGTTATTCACCGTTTCTAATGGTTTCAGGTGTATTGAACATGGTCGCTGACGACGAGAATGGCCCGAATAATCGGGACAGAACGCGCTACGGGGGTGCAGGGCGATGACAACAACGGCAGCAACGGGATGAGGTCGGGACGGCCGCGTAAGCCGAGTTTCAAGACTCGGGGCCAGGGAGTTCATGGTCAGCATGCGCGCAACATCCGAGCGACCAAAGTCACCTTACCGGCCAGCAAGGTAAGTCGGTCGTTTGACCACCCGTCGCATTTGATATAGTTCTATATGGCAGATGGTAGATGGTAGATGGTAAAAAGACACCTAGAGGAGGGGTTATGGGGGGCCCCAAGCGCGGAAGCCTGGTGGCTTGTTGTGCTTCTCTTAGGTGTCTCATTCTTTTGTCCACGAACAGCCCTAGTCCCCTGATGAGGGTTGTTAGGTTGTGGACTAACGTATTGCAGGGTACGGTTCTCATTGGGATTTGTGTCCCAAAGAGGGTGTATCTGCGGGATGTGAGTGCTGGGCACTCAAAGATTATGTGAGTTGCAGTTTCGTCTGCTTCCTCACAGCATCTGCATAGAGTTGTTAGTTGTGTTACCCTTATGCGGCTCAGATGAAAACGCAGAGGAGCGAAGCCGGTTAGTAGGCCAACTATCGCTCTTAGGTCGCCGCGTTTAAGTCTGAGTAGGTCCTTGGTGAGTGATGGATGGGGTTCTGCCACCATACGCTTACTGTGGACATACCCCTCAATATTCCGCCATCTGTCGATGTGTTTCTTGTACGTCCACCCCTTGATGGCAGCTCTGAATGAACTTTTGGGCAAGCCTACAGCCCACTACAGGCCCACGAAGGGTGTTCTAGAGCCCCTCCTGGCAAGCTCATCAGCTTTTTCGTTGCCCTCAATGCCCCGGTTGCCTATCATTGGACACTGTATTGCGGGCTGCTAGGGCACAGAGAGTCTGCTCACAGTCCTTCTCCACCTTGGATGAGATGTTGGGTGCTGTGAGGGCTTTTTTCGACGCCTGGCTATCGCAGAGAATGCGGAGGTGTGCATTAGTACGTCCTCTCCTCAAACTCTCCAGGGCACATGCATTGATTGCCAGAATTTCGGCCTGGAAAACGGAGGTGTATTTCCCTAGTGGTGTGGAGTATTGCCACCTAGGTTTGGCTCCATACACCCCAGCACCTGTCCCTGTTTCCATTCTGGACCAATCAGTGTACCAGATCAGGTCACTGGGACAGCACTGTATGACGTTTCGCCCCACTGAAGTCATTGACGACTTATATTGGTGGGGTTTGGAGGGAGTTCTGGGCGTGACATCAGCCACCATATCTAGTAGTGGTGTGTTTATCTCTCTCAGAATTGTAGTATGGCCCTGATGGGTTGATTCCCGCCAAGTTCCATTCCATTTCAGCCTCAGAGAGACCATTGCGGCCTCTCCTTGATGAAGATATCTATAGGGGGCAGGCCCAGCAGTTCTATATGGCATTTCCAAGTCAAGTTGAGACACTTCCAAACCGATTTTAGATGCCTTTCCAAGTTTAAGAATGTTTTATAACAGCAAAGAAGAGGAAATTGTGCTGACTAAATTGGCTCTTAGAGGAGAGTTTTGAGACCGTCAATAAAAATGAAAGTCCTAGGTATCGCAGAATAAACACCTCTAGGCGGACCAACAGGCTTATTAAATTATGCAGACACAAAGTCTGCACTGTTAATTTTTCTCATTTGTTGTTCATTACTTGACCATGTTTGGAAAATTACATCTTTTCGGTAACGCAGATTGAAAAATTTTCAAATTGGTTTGAAAAATGCTCATTTCCATGTTACCGTCCGTCGGCATATTCATGTCTTGCCCGAGTCCTCCCTTGTGAAAACCGTCGTTACGGCCCATTGTGTCCTGGGTTCCTTCGGACCCAAAATTCGATTTTTCAAAGAAGTTGAGATAAAAAGGGTACGCAATGAGGAATAATATGGAATTTTATCCTAATATTTAACGATGAAACGTACCCATTGTTTGACGAATCTACGGATAACTGGTTCTCTTATACCTACGGATAACTGGATAACTCGTACTTAAAACACAGTTGCCAATTCGAAGTACGACGAGGTAATGTAACTGTGGAATTATGATCGGTATAACCTTATCAGCAGTAAACAAAGTGGCTCAATCATTACACTAATTCGATTAAGTCCATCAGAAAACGTAAATATATCTAATTAATGAATGATAGAGTATCATGTATGCCTTCTTAACTACGCATGATGTCCAAAAAATCCAATATTTTCACCATTCATAAATCCATTCATAAATTTGAAAACCACCAAAAAAATTTGGCAACATTGCATTCATTGCGCTACGTTTTTGAATGTTGGACTACCACACTTCGACGTTGCTCTAAATTATTTATTAAATTCACAATGACACGGCGGGTTTTCCTATTGTTGACACGGCGAAATCTGACTGCCTTTTGAACATCCTGATGGAGAGGATGCATTTCCCAAAGCTGTGCTACCTTATTGGGCCTCATACGAGTGCATTAATTGACGAGTTCCTCACTTGTCAACTCAGTCGTAAGACAGCAAAATTGTAAGAAGTACAATCGTGTATGTGATTCACGGTTCGTAAGCTCAATCTGTAGATGAATTGTAAGAAGAATTCAGCTGAACGTGTGTCAAAGTACATGGAGACGAAATGAAAAACAGGTTATTGTCCCACTTCTAATTTAATTTAATTCTTGTTCGGAATGCGTTTTGTTGTTTGGTCGCGTAACCCTCGCAGTGTACGAACCACTGAACAGTTATTTCCACTGCAATTTCCTTCAAGGATCACTTTTCTCCAAGGTGATTGAGTGATGAAGATTCTATTGTAACGGGGCGGCAGATTCCAAGCGCCCCGTCAAGAAACTTCGGCGGCGGGGTACGGCTCGTCCCCTCTCCTCTCCAAGCGCCTGACCCAGTTGGGCGAAAGGCGTGTCCTCATTGGATTGGTTGGGCGATGGGCGGCGCGAGACACCCAGGGAGGAGTAGGAGGGGAAGGCGACTTGACGAGCGGACTGGGGAAACGCTCGGAAGTCAGTCGGGTACGGACTCAAGGGAAACGAGGTTGGCCTGAAACGAGGTTGGCCCCCCCTGCTCGCCATAATCTCGAGAGGACGAGGCGAGGCAGGGGCGGGGCGGAACAACCTGTTTCGGGGCGGAACAACCTGTTCCGGGGCGGAACAACCTGTTCCGGGGCGGAACAACCGAGGCGGAACATCAGTCAGTCGTATCCGAACTCAAGAGAAGGAAAGTTGGAATCCCCGTTCGCCGTAATCCCGTGAGGACAAGGCGGAACGAAGTGAAGTGAACCGGAACATCGAAGCGGAACAACCGACGCGTAGCAAGTCAACCCCTTGTGAACCCGGTGTTGTGAAAGTGACCTGAGGGAACGAGTGTATCGTGGTTCCTTCAGGGTGAGAACTCGGGAATTGGGAGATCAGCCAATTCCTCTCCCGTAACAGTGGGCCCTTATACGAACTGAAAATTCCCCGTCGGACCCGAGTGTTGATCCGTTCGCGCCCGATTCGACGGCCAATAGTCCAGGTCTCCCACGCACCGCCAGTCGTCGGACCTCCGTCGGAAAGAGCCTCGCCTCCTCCGGCCTGGACGGCGTTCCCCTGACCGAAGCCGAGCAGTGAAGAGAACATCACCCTGTTGTCTCCATCCGAAGGAGTTGGTGCACGTAAGTGGCGAAATAACTCTGTCTCGTACCCTCGCAACGCGAAAGTCGACTCTTTAAATCTGGCCCAAGCCCTGACGTTTAGTCACCAGAAAGCTGATCAGAGAATTGTACATTGTAACCGTAGTATTTAGTATTTTGTCTGTCGTAGGAAAAGCAAAAGGAATTAGGGGAGGACATTAGCAAATCACTTTCATTTTGCCGTTATTCAAATCAAACATTCCTGAGCCTTCAGCTACCTCGTAAATTTATTTGGCCCTCAGCCCTTCACTTCTACCTACTCAATAATTAGATTAAGTAATAGTCAGTATCCTTCTTGGCCGAGACATTCCATATTTCATATTTCTGTCAGTTGCGTTATTATAAGCCAATATTGAATCCTTGTCTTTCAATCACGAAACCCCATTCCTCAGAGCTTGGTAAATTCAGGTGTACTTGGCGTCTATGACCGACCATCTCCGACATTCCGGACGGTAAGTGAAAGTCTTTAATCTCCCACTAATTATTCGCCTAGGTCTATTTTTGGATCCCTAGCCCGTTACGTGAAAACGACGGGTTACATCTTTTGGTGGCAAGCGGTGGGATTTTTCAGAAATCTCGATTTCTGTCGTATCCACAACAAGTGATCTTGACCAGGTGAATATTGGTGAGAAAAAGCTCTGAAGGAATTGGGTCGCGTTCCATAATCTTGAAATTCAAACTGTGCTAGTTGTAGATTCCGAAATTTAAAATTGTAAGAAACAAACAAATCGGCCCGAGTGTGAGGAAGCGAGTGAGGAGCCAATTGACTTCAAATCCGTGTCTAGGATTTTTTCTTTCCAAAAATCGAAATTTAGATACTGGCTCATTTATTTAGTAGCATCACTCTCACTGTAGCCTTCTGTTCCGGGACTGTTCCGGGACTGTTCCGAGACTGTTCCGGGGCCCTCTGTTCCGGGACTGTTCCGAAACTTGTCCCGAGGCCTTCTGTTCCGAGACTGTTCCGGGGCCCTCTGTCCCGGGACTGTTCCGAAACTTGTCCCGAGGCCTTCTGTTCCGAGACTGTTCCGGGGCTTGTTCCGAGGCCTTCTGTTCCGAGACTGTTCCGGGACTGTTCCGAGACTGTTCCGGGGCCCTCTGTTCCGGGACTGTTCCGAAACTTGTCCCGAGGCCTTCTGTTCCGAGACTGTTCCGGGGCCCTCTGTTCCGGGACTGTTCCGAAACTTGTCCCGAGGCCTTCTGTTCCGAGACTGTTCCGGGGCCCTCTGTTCCGGGACTGTTCCGAGACTTGTCCCGAGGCCCTCTGTTCCGGGACTGTTCCGGGAGCCTTCAGCTCCAATTGACATCCCGATTCCAGACCCGTCGTAGCTCTTACCAACTGGGAAGTCCTTTCTCGATTCGTGGGGAAATTATCGGTCCTTGGTGCGCAAGAAAGTGATCTATCGGTTCTATAATTTTTTTTTTATTATTTATTTATTTATTTATTTATTTATTTTTTATATTTAACAAGTGAATTCGCGACCATGCACCATTACAGCAGCCCATCAGACGAGGGCGAAGCCATGATGAACCCCGATCTGGAAATAAAATGCACAACACAAGTACTTACCTTGTTTTACTAATGACCGTACCTCATGGGTCGTGACAGGACTCCCTGGGTCCCCCCCCCCCCTTTTTTTTCTTTAACCCTTTGTAATGGCAGCAAAATCTGGGGCTCGTTGTTCAGTTTCTGGCTTTGTGAAAGAGGTTGTCTGCATGACGAATGAGCCGTCAATTGATGGAAAATGTGTGAGTTTGAATGTGAGAGGAGACTAGAGAAAGGGCCGGTTTGTATGTTTCACATCATAGTAGGGAAGTAGAAGATAAGACCAGCGGAAGACACATCTCGCCCATCGCACCACCTGGGAACACCAGCGTCATCATGCTCTCGACGGGTGGGGACGTCCTGTGCCCATCTGCACCAAGCAACGACACCCGCCGACAACGTACCGCTGCGAGAGAAAATGCCGGAACCTGCGGCCCACGGACCCTGCCTACCCGAAGCCCTGCTCCCGCGCCGAACACGAGAAGGACCACCACCAACCTGTGCCGCTTGTAGACGATGGCGGTACGAACAAGCATGGATAGCGGCCAAACGACCTGACGCAATGCCCATCGCACCAGTCACCCCCACCGGAAGGAAAATTGCCGAGGTAGACCTCGGCCTCCAAAGATCGGAGGAGTGTAACGGGGCGGCAGATTCCAAGCGCCCCGTCAAGAAACTTCGGCGGCGGGGTACGGCTCGTCCCCTCTCCTCTCCAAGCGCCTGACCCAGTTGGGCGAAAGGCGTGTCCTCATTGGATTGGTTGGGCGATGGGCGGCGCGAGACACCCAGGGAGGAGTAGGAGGGGAAGGCGACTTGACGAGCGGACTGGGGAAACGCTCGGAAGTCAGTCGGGTACGGACTCAAGGGAAACGAGGTTGGCCTGAAACGAGGTTGGCCCCCCCTGCTCGCCATAATCTCGAGAGGACGAGGCGAGGCAGGGGCGGGGCGGAACAACCTGTTTCGGGGCGGAACAACCTGTTCCGGGGCGGAACAACCTGTTCCGGGGCGGAACAACCGAGGCGGAACATCAGTCAGTCGTATCCGAACTCAAGAGAAGGAAAGTTGGAATCCCCGTTCGCCGTAATCCCGTGAGGACAAGGCGGAACGAAGTGAAGTGAACCGGAACATCGAAGCGGAACAACCGACGCGTAGCAAGTCAACCCCTTGTGAACCCGGTGTTGTGAAAGTGACCTGAGGGAACGAGTGTATCGTGGTTCCTTCAGGGTGAGAACTCGGGAATTGGGAGATCAGCCAATTCCTCTCCCGTAACAGTGGGCCCTTATACGAACTGAAAATTCCCCGTCGGACCCGAGTGTTGATCCGTTCGCGCCCGATTCGACGGCCAATAGTCCAGGTCTCCCACGCACCGCCAGTCGTCGGACCTCCGTCGGAAAAAGCCTCGCCTCCTCCGGCCTGGACGGCGTTCCCCTGACCGAAGCCGAGCAGTGAAGAGAACATCACCCTGTTGTCTCCATCCGAAGGAGTTGGTGCACGTAAGTGGCGAAATAACTCTGTCTCGTACCCTCGCAACGCGAAAGTCGACTCTTTAAATCTGGCCCAAGCCCTGACGTTTAGTCACCAGAAAGCTGATCAGAGAATTGTACATTGTAACCGTAGTATTTAGTATTTTGTCTGTCGTAGGAAAAGCAAAAGGAATTAGGGGAGGACATTAGCAAATCACTTTCATTTTGCCGTTATTCAAATCAAACATTCCTGAGCCTTCAGCTACCTCGTAAATTTATTTGGCCCTCAGCCCTTCACTTCTACCTACTCAATAATTAGATTAAGTAATAGTCAGTATCCTTCTCGGCCGAGACATTCCATATTTCATATTTCTGTCAGTTGCGTTATTATAAGCCAATATTGAATCCTTGTCTTTCAATCACGAAACCCCATTCCTCAGAGCTTGGTAAATTCAGGTGTACTTGGCGTCTATGACCGACCATCTCCGACATTCCGGACGGTAAGTGAAAGTCTTTAGTCTCCCACTAATTTATTCGCCTAGGTCTATTTCTGGATCCCTAGCCCGTTAGGTGAAAACGGCGGGTTACACTATTACTTTATATTTTTTAATTTCCTCTTCCAGTCGTTCTGTCTTTGACCTCTGGGACAGGCAAGAAAGAATGTCAAGTAACAATGAGCTCTCCCCGGCCAGCTACGTGCTTACAGGTGTACTGGTCCTCTGGTAAATCGGCCTATCGGTTGACCTCACTGAGATGAAATCCGGTCATTCAACAATGGATGATCCATTTGAAAACCTTCACCCTTGTCATTGGCTGGTCAGACGTTAAAAGTAGGTAAAAGTGAAAACTTATCGCCCGGTCGCTAACTCCATAACGACCTGTAGAAAGCCCAGTTCTTCGAAATTGAACCATCACGACGAGAACTGGACTGCGGTGCACTACTGCTTTCTCCACCCCGAAAATTCCATTTGCTGTGTGGCATGAAATCGTCCGGTGTTGGATTCAGATCGTGTTCTGACTTCTCATCGACAAAATACTAGAATCAAATAGTTTCTGCTGAAACGATGAGAAATCTCTCGTTGTTGAAAACTATGGGTTACAGCGTACATCGATTGGTCGCCACACCTACTGTTTCCACACCCACTGTTCACACACCCACTGTTTCCATTTCCACCATGTTGAAGAAATGAGTCTCCATGCATCTGGTCCGAGGAATAACCAACCCGTATGTAAGAATTTGCAGCGTTTTCTCCATACTCTTGGTCTGAGGAATAATAAACCATTTGCAGAAGGAGTTGTCGCGTTTTGATTTGGAGGTCTTACAACGCAAAATGTCAAAATTCAAAGCAAATCGGAGGGATCAACCTCTGGTATGAGAACATAGGTTGTTCAAGGAATAACCATTCAAAAGACGATGTCGCTAAAATCCGCCTTCTATAACTGAGCCAGAAATGACACACGTTCTGAATATAAAGAATCCTGCGGTTTCCGGCTATTGTGCCCTTCCGGGTGCTCGTGTCTTCCACAGTGAAAGCAGACAAGGTGAAGGTCGTCGTGGGACCCGACAAAAGCGGAAGCGCTGTTCCCAGAGAAGTTTCAATCTTCTGGAATAAGTGAAAAGAGACCGCTGGGTGAGAGCCCTCTTAAAGATCTCATTTAACACGTGCGACCGGGTGAACGTTTCCGCATTAACCAAAACGCTGAAAAAGATGCCTGGTCGTATAATCATCTTCTAATCCATCTTTCGATACGAGATATGAGGATTGGAGCCATTCTACGCGGTCGTTCGTGGCTGCGGTTACAGGACTTTCTTCGATCGTTACTGATCGTGATATAACGCGAAAACTCGCGATTTCACGTATCGCCCGATAACTCGCAAGGGACTAGCTTCCGCCAGAGGGACACTAGTGAATTACACAGAAGTTGGAGATTTACGTGACCAATTTTATCATTTTCAATAGCAGGCCCCAACGTGTTCCGGGTTTGACAACTCATTCAGCCACCACATATTCTTTTGAACGGAGAAAATAATATTTATTGCTGGGTCATTTGATATTTCATTAGTAAGTCGACTAATACTAATACCTCGGAGTGAGGTGAGTACAACTCATATTATATCAGGTGGAAAACGATCGTATGTTCCGTAAATGTAGTTGCAAAATGCATCAGTCTGTTTTATTTAACACGATCCGCTCGGTTGTGATAAATCGTTTGCTGACTGCGGCTCATTTTGGAAGAATAAAGAATTTCGGATGCGACCAAATGATTGTTCATTTCCGAAGAGTTGACAATAGGTTACGACGAACAAGCCCCACTCGAACATTGACAGGGCTCATTTCGGTTACTATCCTGCAGAACCACGCAATGGAGCGGGTACAGATTGAGCCAATCAGAGACCAGAGGCCCTCATGTTATCCCATAATATATTGTTCCTGCGTTACTGACAACAGAATGCCTGATCGTTGTGCATTCCACGTTTTTAGAGTGAACACCAGTGATCAAACGTTAGAGGGATGTAGAGAGGCATAGTTGTCACCAAGCAGAACAACTTGCGCCTGCCCTTGAGGAAGGTTAGCTCTCACAGGGGATCGCCATGCCAATGGCTGGCCATACACGAGCGGATCAGATCCGCGGATTTGATCCGCGTATCAGATCCGCCGATAATTCTCACGGACCCCATCCGCGGATCTCAGATTTGTCGCAGCCCATACACGAGCGGATCGATCCGTGAGAATAGTTGAGACTACATCCGACGGCGGATCTGATTCGTCCGTGTATGGGAGAAACCAACGGATATCCCTCGTCAGATCCGCGGATCCAGATCTGTCGAGCATGCCCGACGGATCTGGTCGGATCTGTACACTTCTTCCTCAGATGTCCCACTTCTCTCCGACTGCAGCACCTTCTTATATTCTTTTCTGCACACAGATCTCATATTCTGAATTCTTGCTTTAACCTTGTTTACATCTATTCCCGGAACATCATTGCGCAGAGCTTTGACAATTTCGTCAAACATGTTTTTTTAAATATTTTTGTTCGTGTAGTTTTCGTGGTTTAGCTTCCACAACGAAGGTCGGCTTCTGTATAAATCAATTAATTTTTCCAAACTCTCGTTGCTCCACTCAGCTTTATCACCCATGTTATGGTTTCGCACTCAAATCCGCAAATTATTAAAAAAAAAAAAAAAACGCAATTATTCAAATCCAAAGCGCAATGAAACGCAATTATTCAAATCCACGAATAGAATCCGCTCGTGTATGGGGACTGAACTGACGGATCGAGATCGGCCAATAATGTTGTCGGAGGTTTTCCCCACTCACGTCAGGATCAGGTCGGCGGATTTCCCCCACCACCATTTCTGCGGATTTTGGCCGGATCTGTCCCGGTCTGATCCTCGCCACTAACGAACGCATCAAACTGACGGATTTCTCTCAGTTCTCGGAAAAATCCCTGATCTGTCGAAAAAATCCGCTCGTGTATGGCCAGCTGGGTGGGAACCACCCCCCTGAGCCAACTCTGTGAGGAAGCAGACGAAACTGCAACTCACATAATCTTTGAGTGACCAGCACTCACATCCCGCTGATGGGACACAAACCCCAATGAGAACTATACCCTGCAAACAGTTAGTCCATAACCTAGCAACCCTCATCAGGGGACTAGGGCTGTTTGTGGACTAAAAGAATGGGTCACCTAAGAGAAGCACAACAAGCCGCTAGGCTTCTGCGCTTGGTGCCCTCTATAACCCCTTCTCTAGGTGTTTGTTACTATCTATCATCTACCCCCTGAGCTACCATATTTGTCCACTGCTAGCAGCTCTACAGAGAAGCACACAAATTTGGACCAAGCAGATATCTGAGTTCTAATTCTGAAGTCTCATCCCAGACTGCTTTGAGACAAACGTTTTGACTCACAGAGCGCATCTCGAAATCACAAGTTTTTCTGCTGTTGAAAAATCTTGAGTATTTTAATTCTTTTAATCGTTTGTTTTTTAAACCCTGCTCCAAGGAATAACCAACCATTTACATCGTTCTAGTTCTTTTAATTGTTTCCTTTCCTGATACTGACATTTGCTGGATTGTGTAGTCATCACATCAGGGTGTCTGGCAGGTCATCTACTCGTTTACATGTACTTTGTTTCTGTCAATAAAGTTCCATGTCCCGTACATTCTTCTAAAAACCAATATAGCTGAACCACTCAAATGACCATTGATGATGACAAATGATCATCATTATAAGGATTGAGAGCAGGTCAATGAGTAGAAAAAGACACAATGCTTACAAAAACAGATCAGTCTACAGGAAGTCCTTACACAAGTCTATACACTTCTAAAGAATACCGTACGCCACAGACATTTTGCGGCCACATATGGGTTAGTTATGTAGGACAGCCACTGGGATTGTTGCGAATGGTGGGGGAGGTTTTTAGTGTTGAGCGAACCTACTGTTGGAGTACATTCTGAGATATTACTTGATCAGTCTCCTAGATGGTGTTCCTGATGGTCTTTGCAAGACTGAGATTAAAATAAAGTCAAATAAATGAAATAAAACATTAAACCTGGAGCAATCTTATTTGTGGCTATTTCTGTGGTCTTATAATTGAGATTCCTGCAATTAGGGCCAGAAAGCAATTTTCTCTCAAGATTGTAATACTTATGAGCTTGATGGGGTAGGTGGTGTGTAATTCATGCTTGTCAGCCGTGACATGCGTACTAAGCACATAAAAAGGATGCTTCTCAAAAATGTTCAAGAGCTTGCAATACTTAACCGTACAGGAATTCATCTTCTTTACCCTGGTGGCTTTGCTCGTACGTAAATCTCAACTCTATGAGTCATGTGAGTACACTGGTTTGACCAGCCAGTTTTATCAGACCTATTTCTTCTTCATGAGCTTATAACGAACTGCCCACGTTGTTTTCCTACTGATGAAACTGTTTTCCACAAGCGATTATCGCCTGCCGGATCGTTAGGGTATTTTTGTATTTCCAGTCATCCGTTTGGCCTTATTACACATTGGCATATCCTAGTCCTTCACCTTGTCGTGCCCATAATCCATAAGATAGTCCAGCCGGGGTGTTCGGGCGGCGAAGGCCGTACGCGTATTGATGACGTCATTACAACGGTCTTCCCCTTGCACTATGACATCATAGAATCCCACTCGCAAAGGTTGAAACACTTTCTGTAATGAAGAACAATAATAAATAAGCGATGGTCCAGAAATTGTGTCGGTTCCTGATAAAACCATGCAAGAGGTCCTACACCCATTTTAATTCTCAAAGATTCTTTTTTTCCCCAAACCTAGTTTGTAGACCTGGTGAAGTGAATTTTTCACTAGAATGTTGAACCTTTGTGGTTTAAAACAAAATAGTTTTATAGTACATAGGACGTTAATGTTAAAATTGGCGAGTTTTGTATCTATTTCCAAGTTTTGAAGAAAAAAAGAGGAATTATTGTCCAAATTTAATTAATTCATCAAGTTCGGACTTAGTTCGCTATGATAGCAAAGAATTGTTGGCACTCGTGTTTCCAACTTTTGGTAAAACTAGATAAATAATGGAGTAGAATATTGCCGACTGCAACTTTTCTTTCATGACCGTTCCGAGATATGGTTTTTTGTGTGTACGAATCACTTTTTTGCCATGTATGCCCAGTTTCCTTTTGATTTTTGGAACATCTAATTTAAACGTATTCAATCAAAAACAAACTTCTAAAGCCTATTTTCTTTTAGACGATGGAAAACCCGAATACTTGCATCTGAAAGTGAGAGTTGATCAACACATTATTTAAAACCTGAGCTGGATGCTCTCAATTTACAGGAAAATTTTAATGTTCAATTGACAAGGGTTTGCGATGTTAAATATCAACATTCCTTGTCGGTTGTAAGGAAAACTCAAGTTTGAATGAGGGGCAAAGAATATCATCGTTGAGAATACTTATATGTGATTATGGGTGAAATTTCATGCTGTATTTAGATTGTTCTAATTAGATCTATGTAACCGTGCTCAACTAACGCGCGATTATTAGACCGTTGATTGCTCTTTCCTCACTTACTGTGTCTAGACAAATACAATATACTGTAGTGTGCGATTTAATCCTGTTGACATCTGGGTGGAAAGGTGCGGCCTCCGTTTGACCTCGAAATCTGGTCAAACATCCCGTATGAGGGTTTGTTTGTGAATCTTTCACTGCTTCGTCTCGAGGAAAGTAGAACGGTAGATGGTAGTCTCATCGAGATGTCGAAGATCTGCTCTTATTAGGTCTAGCGTCTCCGGTCCCTGAAGAAACGCAAGGAAGTGGTGATCCTATAACAACGTATAAAACGACATGATTTTTATTATTGAAAACGCTTCAAATTCCTACACACGGGTTGGTTATTCCTCGGACCAGGCGCATGGAGACTCATTTCTTCAACATGGGAAAAATAGAAACAGTGGGTGTGGCGGGTCCCGGACCCATTCCAATCGATTCATGGTCCGAAATTTAGTGGAAAATGATACCCCACACGCCTAGGTACCAGAAATCTCGAAAACACACATTTGAAATGGGTAAATTGGTACCCATTTTGACTCATAGCCTTATCCGAGGGCACCAATCGTTCCGAGACCCGTCTCATTGGAATCAGCGTCCAAAATTAGTGGAAAATCATACCCTACACGCCTAGGTAGCAGAAATCTCGAAAATACATATTCAAACATGGGGAAACTGGGGATACAGTGGGTGTGGCGGGACCCATTTCAATCGATCCAGGGTCCAGATATAAAGGAAAATGATACCCCACACGCCTAGGTACTAGAAATCTCGAAAACACATATTCAAAATGGGTAATAGATACCCATTTTGACTCATAATCTCTTCCAACGGGTGCCAATCGTTCTGGGACCCATCACATTGGATTCAGTCCAGAATTTAGTGGAAAATAATACCCCACACACCTAATTGCAAAAATTCAAAAATCCATTTTTCAAAATTCACATTTTGACCCCTACCCCACCCAAATTTGGTCCGATTGGGTTGAAAAGCTTCGCCCAAATCGCCATGTCGTCGACTGTAGAATGAAACGGTTCCCACTTTTATGTCCTTCTCATTTGATTTCACTTGCGGCACCTATCATTTGCTCTGATACAACGCTATTTTTTCGGAATAGACAAAAGAATGGTTCCTTTTGACCTTTGTTTTTCGCGAGAGTTCTCAGAAAAATAATCGCGTGATTGAGTCGAGCGAAAATACCCCCTAAGGGGAAGGTGTAGAAAACAAAAACAGGTTTGATTTCTGGGATTTCACGGGTACAATGGGCAAGGTTTTTCTGTTATACGGACGTCGCCCAACCGACTGAGCCGTTCCGATTGAACAAGAGACAATCAAACGAACCGATCATTTGAATAAGTTCAATGAACCGCGCCTTATTAGCGGTTGGCTTTTAAGCCAAACAACAAGTTTATACCTTTTTTTCTTTTTATTGTTAATCTGTTCGTATATTTTGTCATGCTTTTCTTTTTCGTGCGGCCAAAGATTCCAATTCATTCGATGAGTCAGTCACTAGGATACTTTTCTTTACTTCCTTACTGTGAAATTCCAGAAAGAAAATTATTTTATTTGTTAGTATTTAGTTCGTTTACAAAATGAATAAACATGGTTGGAATCTGGGTATTAGGAAAGATTCGGTTTTTTTTTTCACCCAGAATCCGTTTCCACTTCCCAAAAAAGCTGCTAATTCTTCCACTATGGTTTATTATTCTTCAGAGAATGCTGTTCAGGTTCAGTAGTCGTAAATTTAGCGGAAAATTATACCCCAAATGCCTAAAAAAAAAAACCGCAAATTTGTACACACGGGTTGGTTATTCCTCGGACCAGGCGCATGGAGACTCATTTCTTCAACATGGGGGAAATGGGGAAACAGTGGATGCGGCGGGTCCCAGACCCACTCCAATCGATTCAGGATCGAAAATTTAGTGGAAAATGATACCCCACACGCCCAGGTACCAGAAATCTCGAAAACCCATATTCAAAATGGGTAATATATACCCAATTTGACCCATTACTTCTTCCAGTGGGTGCCAATCGTTCTGTGACCCATTTCATTAAATTCAGCGTCCAAAATTTAGTGGAAGATGATTAAAAGCATAAAAGAGGTCTGTGATCAAAATTTCCAATTTTCAAAAATTTTTTGGTTACCTTTTCAGTTCAATTGGCCTCCTCTGGGAGTAGAAATTCCGCCATCGGGATTTTGGCATCCCGTTTTCCGTACGCCGCCAGATCGTCCTTCTGGCAGTACAGAGTTCAATGTGTTTCTCACCCCAATTCAAGGAAGTGAGTCGTATTTAATAGGAGAGCTCAACCCCGCGGGTTATTCTACTCCCCCCCCCCCCACCATTTGCAAGCAACAGGGAGATAGCCATTAAGGCAGGAATGATTCTCCGTTCCTTAGATAGGGAGCCGTAATCTGGTACATGAGTATTCCTTATCAACTCCCAGAGCCGGTCTATAATGGTACACTCCACACGAATGTATACAGCACAGGCCTCTGCTTTTTGGTACCATCATAGAGTGAAGCCCTTCCGCTAGGGTTTGCCACAACCACTCTCCTCCTTGGAAGGATACAGGAATGGTCATGTTACTGTCGTCCATTGCTATAGCTGGCTAGTAGACCCGCGACAGAGGCTTGGTACCTGTCGGTACCGTTTTGTGGCGCTCTAGAAGTTTCCACCTTCCCTCGTTATCAGTAGAGTCTCCTGTCCTGCCCTGGATAAGGCTCGCCGCAGGATGCTAAAGGGTAGGTTGACATTAATTACACCCTGCCCGCCAAGAGGGTGGGTCAGTTTTTACTCCCGAACTAGCCAGGGCGTAGTAGTACTCCTTGGAGCATTCAGCTGGTCCTTTGCCGCTGATTGCTGACATCGAGTCCTCGACCCTGCAGGTGCTGTGTCCGCAGGATAGGGAGGACCCTCTCAGAAAATCGGATGATCTTGTAATAGCTTCTGGCTGTACAGCGTGATCATCCCCCCCCCCCCCCTCATACTTACTCTGAATGCTTTCCTTCAATCCTCCAAGGGCGATTCAACCGTCATACCGACTTCGACTCCAGGTATCGGTTGGAATTGGTTTATTTTCATTCTTCTTATTTTTCTCTAATCTTTTCTAACTTTTCTGAACAGTGCGTGCCACGTAATTCTAGATTAATTTTCAAAAACTCCTCGGTTTTGAGTTGTCATGTCCAAACATTAAACAATGACAACGCCTGCCTTGGCAGAGCGGTGTTAAGGGTTCAGGGAAAACCTAACTAATGTTGATGAATACCAACTCCTTCTGCAGAAAAGGTCTTCAGGTTCATGGTCGTTAATACTAGGTCTCATCGTAGCGTCTATTGTTCATTTTTCCCTTGAGCCGGTTTGAGGATTCATGTTTTCAATTCGGGTTGTTGAATGGAAGATCCAATTGCACTTCCTTCGTTTTGGTTCGTTATCAAATGAAGACTTCACTTTTAAATTGACTCTACAGTCTCTTGTGGTCGAAAATTTGTCTAGAAAGTTCGTTTCCTAGTGGAAATACAAAGTAGAATATGAGTAGTATTCTAACAATTTCTGTCCTTGGATTTTGACGAATGAGCTGACTATAGTGGAATAGTTACATCGGAATGAATATCATTTGAAACTTATCGAGATACCCCTTTCAATAAAAGGGCTAACTGTCCGGTGGAAACAACCCAGTTCAACAGCCAGAAGGAAAAATCATCGCTGAATCATAACAAGAGCTGCAAATACGGCCGAGGGGTCCTTTGACCATGAAATACCCTAGTATTTATCTACATGTCTACCTGGGCCAATTTCCTCATTATTTTTAGTCATGAAAATGTAACGTTGTGGCTTATGAAACATGTCAGTATCTTATATTTATTGTCTCGATTTCGTGATTTCGTCATCGAACCCTACTTTTACCAACCGTTCTCTAATAATTTGTGTACTTTCTATCGCCTCCCATGGGTCACCGCTAGAGGTCGTCGACGCGCGATTTTGACTCGAAGGAAACAATGTCCACGAAAACGGTAATTGTTTCGGAACGGTATAACGTTCTCTTTTAAAATGCCGGAGGCACGAAATTACTTTATGCTCTCGTAGAGCGAGCCTTCAATAGTTCCTCGGAAAAATGACAGCAATATCGCCTCTCACTTTCGAAAGCATTCTATAGCTGATGGCGGCGATCCTCGGTAAATTATCAACTATTTTTCTTCGACCGAAATTTGCTTATCCCTTAACCGCATTTAAACGCTAAAATCTATGTTTCGTTCCTGATTGTTATTTCCTTTATATTCTCGATGTGTTCGACTTTCATTTTTCAGCGGGGTAATAATAGGGGTTTTCTGGCAATGTTGGTCGTACGCAGAGGCTCCTCTCAATAAGTTGAGATGAGATAGTTCAGTTTCCATCGGCCAGACTAGAGGACAATGGGTTCTGGTGCCAGGCCTACACAGACGACTTTGTTCTCGTAGTGTCTGGCAAGTTTCAGGATACCATCAGAAACCTCATGCAAACGGCCAGAAGGGTGGTGCAGAGAGATGGGACTCAGTGTGAACCCCTCGAAGACCACCCTAATACCCTTTACCAGGAGGAGAATTCCAGAATATTTCTGGAAAGTCACACTCTTCGGGAAGGAACTGGAGGCAGCGGGGGTGGTCGAGTACTTGTGCGAATGGCATGCGGGAAAACGTGGGGGCTGACCCCCAAAACAGTTTCCTGGTTATACACGGCAATAGTACGACCTGGGATCACACATGGCGCTGTTGTCTGGTGGAATAAAACGGAGCAGGTGACTGCAACCAAGGCTCTGGAAATCATCCAAAGGATCCGGGGCCATTGGGACAGCACCCACAGCTGGGATGGAGACACTTCTTGATCTCCCCCCGCTGGACATCTGGGTGACCTCGGTGGCAATTTGGACGGCATACCGCCTCCAATGTTGCCGAGACTGGTGCCCCTCCAAGGGGAAGGGGCACGCGACGGTTTTGGATAGGGTGAGGGAGTGCCCTTCAATGGTACCCCTGACTGCAGATTCTGTGGGGAAGACGACGAGATAGCGCCTCACATCGTCTTCAACTGCCCTGCCCTGGAACATAGGCGTTTCAGAACCTTCGGGACTTCGGACCGAAGGGACTTCCTCAACCAGGAGAACCTGGTCGGAGCTCTGCTGGATCTAGTCGGGAACACGGAGCTTCGGCCAAGATGAGCTCCAGGGGTTAGCACAATGGGCCTTTAGGTCCAAGTGCGGGGGGTGGACACTACAATGGACGCCCCCTTTACCCCTGTGTAATTAATCTAAAATCCATCTGCCAGGTTGGACCGAGAATGAAGAGCCCCAAAATGTAATGCAAATAGCAGGTATGCCATTGTCAAGGTTGTAAATTTTGGCTCAGAGGAATGCTGAAGTTCGTCTAGTGGGACCCGATTTTTTTGAAACATCTCCCCAGTGCGATTTTATCAACTAGAATAAGTTCCTTAGATGAGTAATCTGCTAAATTGAAATTTTGTGTTTTCATTCCGTTGCAGGTTCGGGAAATTGCATCTAGATTCAACGCCGTTGTTGTCGATGACACGATTACCGTACCAAGTTCCCCTGGCGGTAAAACGAGTGGGGTTTTGAATCCGCCATCTTCCGTCGTACTGGCGACAATACAAAGATTTGAAGGGATCATCGTAGATCACAGACTCTCCAAGGGTGCAGATCGGCCTAAGTGCATATTAGTACGCACCAACTCTTGTGCCAAAGAACGAACTCGGGAAAAGTAAGTAAATTAAACAAGTTTTGACTCGAGTATGTACCGTAGAGAATTACGTTTCGATTGACGACTACGTTTCTTAATCTATAAGTTGGCTATTCAATCATTAAAAAAATAAAAATAAAATTCAATTATTCTTTACATGCCTACAAGGACTTGAGCTATATCCTATTAATGAAAGTAGTATCCATATTCAAAGTACCTTTCTTAACTCAAAGATACCCGAACCGAGTATGCGGCCACCAGTCCCATACCTGCATGTTGATCGATCGTTTTTCTGGTCGTTTCCAGGTGTCTAGATCAAAACTAGCAAATGTCCGTCCGCCATACGCCGATTTTGGTAGAAGAAAATTTTCTAAAAATTCTGAAATTTTGGTCAGAGACCCATTCCCGGCTCTAGTTGGTCCTCAACACTTTTCAGCCCGATCACACCAAATTTGGGCGGGGTTGGGGTCAAAATGTGTATTTCGAAAAGTGGATTTTTGAGATTTTTGGCGATCTAGGCGTGTGGGGTATCATTTCCCGCTCAATTTTGAACCCTGAATCGATTGGAATGGGTCCGCCACACCCACTGTTTCCCCATGAGTCTCCATGCGCCTGGTCCGAGGAATGACCAACCCGTGTTTTTGTTTTACCGCGTTTGCTATTCAAATTGTTGGTTACGTTGACAATAATCAGCATAGGAGGGTAGGTGCGTCGCCTCGTGCTTAACTTCCGGAAATTGGAAGAGAATACAACAAAATCGGGGTTAGAAAACAGCCGTCTTGAATAAATGCCCGAGGTCGCGTTTTTCTTGTTTTTATTCTAAACAGGCAACCGCCGCCAGCACCAAAATGTTACGGATAGGATCCTCGAAAATTGTCTACGGCCAGAAACTCAGTAATATGTGAGATAACGGATCCGCCTATTTGAAAAGACCGAATGGCTTTCTCCAAGAGGCAAGTGGGTCTCGCGGTTGACTCATCGGCTCTAAACTGAACACCACTTCTTCGACCTACAGGGAACGACCTCAAGCCGTATATTGTGGTTACTCGGTAGGAAACCACCGTGCCTACCGTCGTTTTGTGCACAGTTTCATCTCTTCTAAGGAGCAAAAGTTGGACGAACGCTAAACGCCTGGTCGAGAATCCGAGATATTGAGGGTAGCAATACTAGTTGTGTTCATTTATACGTCGCACGTCCGGGCGACATAGGAAATGGACTCGTGTATTCAGAGCTCGCGTGAAACACTCGCGTGATATGTAACAGCACTCAACTTCCTACATTCCAAACAACCTGTAGCCTACCTGGCTTCTGCAAAAAGCTTTTGCATATAAGAAAGGAATCGCAGGTACCAGCGAAAGAGTCCACAATCAAAGTTCGATCAAATTCCGCTCATCTGCGCCAATCCCTGTTTCATCCTCTTCGCACGACCAGCGATGGGACTCTGACATGTTGGGCAGAGAGGACGGAAATGTCAATGGACAATAAAGAGGATTGTGATTAAATCATTCTCAAACATAAAAATACCTGTGAAACCCAAAAGCTGGGCAGTTGAAGCCAAGCCATCACGTGGTTGGCTTAGGACACACCAGAGGTATCATGCATTTCTGCAAGGACATTATTTGCTTGGATATGCGTCACATCTCGATTGCATAAATGTTAAGGGCGCATGATCCTGGATAAACAATAGGACCTAATTGGAGAGGATTTACTAAAATAATAGAACTCAATACTTAACGGTCTTCTGCAACAAATACTTTTGGTCATACCTATAACAAGAAACGCTGCAAATTCTTTCACAGGGGTTGGTTATTCCTCGGACCAGGCGCATGGAGACTAACTTGAATTAATAATTTAAATCGATCTAATATTATCTCATTTAAATTGATTCAACGTCCATAACCTCATCCGGTGGGCGCCCATTGTTCAGGGGCCGTCTCATTGGATTCAGCGTTCAAAATTGGTGGAAAATTATATCCCTGTCCGCCATATTTGTTTTTATAAAAACAAGAGAAAATACTAAATTGAAGCAAACTTAAAAATAAATAAACAAATAATAAAAATAAAATAAAATAAAAATAAATAATAAAATAAAATTGGAACAATGTTCCGTAGGTAATAACAAAATGAAAGGCATTCAAATTGTATCGATAGTCACCGCGCGATATCATTGCTATCAGTTGATTACGTGACAGCGGTCCCTATACTTGGGTTTAGCCCAGGTTGGTTATTCATTAAATAATCAACTCGATTATCATTCAAGGAATAAGTAACTGAAATATCAACTTTTAACGAACTGTTTAACGGTTTACAGATTAATGACCATATTTAAACGCGGTGTCTCACTATTGGCTAGTACATAGCTCATGTACAGTATGTAGCTAGTACATAGCGGAAACTGCACTGAATATTGTTTACTTACAAACAGCTGCCTCTGATCAGATCCACCTTAATGTGGTGATTGTTGTTGACTACCTATTCTGCCCTCGTGAACAGGCCTCTTTCTTTTTCCTGACGTACCCTCACCATTTATGTCCTATAAATGACGTTGTATGTTCAAAATGTGTACTTCGAAAAATGGATTTTCGAGATTTTCGGTGATCTAGGCGTGTGGGGTATTATTTTCGACTAAATTTTGGACGCTGAATCCAATAAGACGGGTCCCGGAACGATTGGCGCCCACCGGAAGAGGTAGCGGGTCAAAATGGGTATCTATCTACCTGTTTCGAATGTGTTTTCTATATTTCCGGTACCCCTAGCCATGTGGTGTACCATTTTACACTAAATTGTGGTCAATGAATCGATTCGAATGAGTCTCCATACTGCTGGTCCGAGGAATAACCAACCCCTGTAAAAAAAAATTGCAGTTTTGGTTGGTTATTCCTTGAATAATCAACCTATGTTTTCATGATAATGGTCAACCTCTCCGATTCGGCTCAAAATTTTTTTCTGGACGTTTCATGATGTCCTGATCAAAAAAGGTCAATGTCCGTCCGCCGTCCGCCGTCCATTGTCCACGCCGTTATTGGTAGTAGAAAATGTTCTAAAAATCTGAAATTTGGGTCAGGGGTCTGTTCCCAGCCGAGATGGGTCCTCGAAACTTTTCAGCCCGATCGGACCAAATTTGGAGGGGGTAGGGGTCAAAATGTGTTTTTCGAAAAATGGATTTTCGAGATTTTGGGTGATTTAGGCGAGTAGGGTGTCATTTTCCACTAAATTTTGGACGCTGAATCCAATAAAATGGGTCCCAGAACAATTGGCACCCACTGGAAGAAGTAATGGGTTAAATTGGGTATTTATTACCCATGTGGGTGACTTCAGCCGAATAGACAAACAAAACACATCGTCATATTATTCTATATATATCCTGTTGTTTATAACCAGCTGTTAAACATAGCAACCAATTTTGAGCAGTTGCCTACAATTCTTTTTACTGTCCGAGCTTTTTATTCATACCTTTCAATTCAATTTAATACAATTATTATAGCCTTCTAAATTACCTACGTTTTCTCAATATTATATTTGTAAATTAGTGTCGTAGTGCCCCATAGATACACCCATTTTGAATATGTGTTTTCGGGATTTCTGCTACCTAGGCGTGTGGGGTATCATTTTCCACTTAATTTTGGACCCTGAATCGATTGGAATGGGTCTGGGACCCGCCACACCCACTGTTTCCCCCATTCGAGGAATAACCAACCCGTGTGTAAGAATTTGCAGATTTTTTTTTTTTCTTTTTCAATTATCGTTTTCTTGGCATTACAACTTATGTGCCAGCGATGCGTCACACACACAGCTAAAAGCCTTTCGTGTGTATTTTACTTTCTTCAATTCTCGTAAAAACTGTTATCTGCAGATTTTAGCTGGCGGCAATTAGCAGCTTTTTCGGTGAAAGTGGCCCTCATTATTCTATTAAACTTTGCCTCTTCGCAGGCTTTGCTGTATGGTGGTGCAATCATTCGGAGGTGGCACCTCCGAGAGGTCCAAGTCGCTCATATAATTAGCCAGTCTCATTTTCGAGGTGATGTCCGGCTTTGTCATGCGCAAAAATTGTTTTTGTTTCTTTGAAAAATTAGCAACAAGGAAACTGCGACCCAGTTTTTGAAGATACAAAAGATCTTGTAACGGTTTTGCTCAGTTCATTCTGGAATGTCCTCAGAGCGTACGGGTTTCGAATTGAAAGTGGCATTATCCCGCGAGCGTGTCTTAAATTCAGTTTCGATCTCCCAAATCTATTGACGGGTCATCGATTCTCACTGGTAGTTTGTGACCGTCAATCGTTTAGCTTAGAGAAAGCGTCCGCTGGAACGTGACGTATGAACGTGGATGATTCTTGAGTCATTGGATAATGTGACGTTATTTTGACGATTAATTAGGATCAATCAGGATGAATGTCATTCGACTTGGAAAGGTTCCTTGAGGCAAAACTCCAGTCATTTCATCTTGAATCTGATTGTTGATAAATACCTCGTGGTATTAATCGAAATATTAGGTTATTCCAAACTACACCTAGAGTATATCAATAGATGTAGTTAGAAATTATAGATAACGGAGTTTGGAATATTCACAAATTTTTTCATTAGACATCGAATTAAAAATCTGCAAATTCTTACACACGGGTTGGTTATTCCTCGAATGGGGGAAACAGTGGGTGTAGCGGGTCCCAGACCCATTCCAGTCGATTCAGGGTCCAAAATTTAGTGGAATATGATACCCCACACGCCCAGGTACCAGAAATCCTGACACATACCAAATGGGTGGATACATACCCATTTTGACCCATAACTTCTTCCGGTGGGTGCCAATCGTTCTGGGACACACATCATTGAATTCAGCGTCCAAAATTTAGTGGAAAATGATACCCCACACGCCTAGGTAGCAGAAATCCCGAAAACACATAATCAAATTCGGTAATAAATACCCAATTTAACCCATAACTTCTTCCAGTGGGTGTCAATTGTTCTGGGACCCATTTTATTGGATTCAGCGTCCAAAATTTAGTGGAAAATGACACCCCACTCGCCTAAATCACCCAAAATCTCGAAAATCCATTTTTCAAAAAACCCCTACTCCCTCCAAATTTGGTCCGATCGGGCTGAAAAGTTTCGAGGACCCATCTCGGCTGGGAACAGACCCCAGACCCAAATTTCAGATTTTTAGAAAATTGTCTAGGTTTCATTCTCTCCACAAATTAGGGGGCGAGATTTATGATAATTTTGTAATTTTTATAAATCTGTCTTACCTATTTGAGTCATTGGCCCTTTCATATATTGCGCGTTCACACCTCAACACGTCATTTATAGGCGTTCTGTACCACCATTAATTTCTAGAATGTTGTTCAACCAGTCAATTTATTTCGAGACATTGCGAGGTCGCGGGAAATCTCCATTCAGACCGAACGGTGGCGAGTGAATTTACTCAAAAACCTGATATCTTGTTGGCAGTGAGTCACACTGGGGGACAGCCCAGAATGTACTCCAACCAGTTGGGTTGGATAAGTGACTTGGAGTCAAATGACTCATCCAGGTCGGTTACCTCCGACAGATCTTGAGAAGGGATTGCGACCTTGCCCCTCCTCGGGATCAGTTCCTTGCTGGATCTCTTCTCCGAGGTCTACCTCAGCAAAACAAACACATTTTAACATGGAACCATGTTTTAGCCATGAGCTAACTACCAAAAACCGTTCGCCGAGAAGGTGACGCGGGAAGGGAACGCCAGAAGGGTGACGCGGGAGTGTCACACGGCCCTCTGGGCCTCGCCAGGGGACCGTACCTACTTCCTTGTAAGGTAGTAGTGAGTCATCAGAAAATACCTACCTACTCCTATGAAATTCTGCGAGATCCGGAGTCCTCATTTACAGTTAGTTAGTTAGTTAGTTAGTCTTACTGCGGTCGTCCACCCGCGATGTTGTGTCCTGGACCCGAGTGCCCCCCCACAACGTCTTCAGGTATATGTCCTCTTCATTCTGTGAATACATCTGCGTCTGGATCGTGCATCGATATGATCTTCACTCGTCATATTGAAAATATCGATTTGAAAAATTATATAAGTTATTTCAGCTACCACAAGCCAATGTTGGCCATCACTTCTATGGATTGTGTGGAATAAAAAAATAAAAATCGAACTTATAAAAAATGTATTTTTGGCCTAAAAATCGCCTTTTTCGGAGAAATACACCTGTTTGAAACCTTTATCTAATTCCGTCACTTTGAAGTACAAATTTTCCTTGGAGTTGAGACTGCCCATCGTTTCGTCATCCATCTTGGCATGTCGCACAGGTAAGAAGCAGTTGAAGGTCTCACCAAGTACCATAATACGTTCCCCGAACTTGCTAGTTACTCTCCGCAGTTGTTGAACTTTGAACGCTTTGTTATGATCCACTTGGCTCAGGTTCAACAAAGGAGCCTCGTCAATGTCTGCAAGGGCGTTCATGGCTGCTAGAGAATCCATAGTATGAGAGCTCGGGAATGACAATGCAGCAGTAGAGTCTTGGTTATCTTATTATGGTTATATTATAAACATGGGTCCATGTTTATCGGATTTTAGCCGTAGGCTCTAAGCGGAAAGCAGACGGGGGTCCAGGGGGCTTGCCCCCTGGCGAGGCCCAGAGGGCCGAGTTTTTATTAATTTTTTCAATTTAAAAGTATTGCGGTGATCACCTGATTAATTAAGCACCTGACAACTGTGGTGTCATTACCATCCATCAATGTTACTATGGTTCCCAAATATTTTGATCTAAGCACCTTGCAACGTCTATACAAATTACTTACTGTCAAATTTTTACAAAGCTTGCCAATATTTATTATATAATCTGAGATAAGAATTTCAACTCTTAGTAAATAATAGTGAAATGTAGGAAGAATGTTTGGGAAGCAGTCGTTCGTTTAGACGATCTCAAGGTGTGTATGATAATATTTGATAAACGGAGGTGTATTCTTTGTATACTTATATAGAATACATAGTGAGCGTTAAAAATTACGGGTAAAAGCCAAGAATATGGACCGTTGTCGCGTTATCAGCTGATATCGATAGTACGCTCAGTCGATATGCACTATCGATATATTATACACGAAATATTTATCCCTGTCGGCCATATTTGTCTTTATAAAAAAGGAGGGAAAATACTAAATTGAAATAAACTAAAATAAATAAAATAAATAAACACTAAATAAATAAACTAAACTAAACTAAATTAAACTAAACTAAACTAAATAAATAAACTAAAATAAATAACAGTGGACACGCACAAGGAAGGATGGAGGGAAAATGTACACCAACTGAAGTGAAGTGACTGAAGATAGCCGGAGGAGACAAAAACAAAAACTTTCGATTATCGATTATCGACCGTTTGCGCGATATCATTGCTATCAGTTGATAACGCGACAACGGTCCATATACTTGGCTTTAGCCAAATTACGTACTCGTTTCCGGAAGACGAAGGGAAATTTCTCTCTCTAACCGCAGCTTATCACGTTCCAATTAGAGGGTGTACAAGGAAGATCTAATTTACTACGCAGTCTGTCGCCCGTGGTTGTCATCATCCACTCTGAGGTTGTCCTTTCAGTCACGACTGTAACTGCGGTTTGATATCCGTTCGGAGCGAAGGGCTCGGAGAAAGCTTTGGAACATGATCAAAATTGTTGGAGCCAACGGACAACGTCGGTGCAACGTACGTCTGAACGCATTTTCTAGGCGGACGCGCTCTGAGTGCGAGATGCATGTATATTAGCAGGAAAGTATTCACACGGCAAACCACCTCAAGCTTGAAAAAAAAGGACACATGACTGGTTATGCTTTACCAGTAACACGAGTGGTTGAAAGAGGAAAACCAAACCCCCAAAAATTGACTTCTTTTTTTTTTTCATCTAAAAATTGGTTCAAAACGCTGCAAATTCTTACACACGGGTTGGTTATTCCTCGGACCAGACGCATGGAGACTCATGTCTTCAATATGGGGAAAATGGAAACAGTGGGCATGGCGGGTCCCAGACCCATTCCAATCGATTGAGGGTCCACAATTTAGTGAAAAATGATACCGGGACCCGTCTCATTGGATTCAGCGTCCAAAAGTTAGTGGAAAATCATACCCTACACGCCTAGGTAGCAGAAATCTGGAAAACTCACATTCGAAATGGCTAAATATGCATCCATTTTGACCCATAGCCTCATCCAGAGGGCACTAATTGTTCCGGGACCCGTCTCATTGGATTCAGCGTCCAAAAGTTAGTGGAAAATCATAACCCACACGCCTAGGTACTAGAAATCTCGAAACACATATTCAAAATGGGTAAAAGATAGCCATTTTGACCCATGACCTCTTCCAGTGGCTACCAATCGTTCTGGGGCCCTTTTCATCGGATTCATCGTCCAGAATTTAGTGGAAAATGATACCCCACACACCTAGATTGCTAAAAATCTCATAAATCAATTTTTCGAAATACACATTTTGACCCCTCCCCACCCAAATTTGGTCCGGTCGGGTTGAAAAGGTTTGAGGATCAACTAGTGCCATGAACGGACCCCTGACCGAAATTTCAGATTTTAGAAAATTTTCTACGGCGCTGACCGTCCACCGTCCGTACGGCGGACGGACATTTGACTTTTTTGATTTAGACACCTTGGGAAGCCCAGAAAAAAAATTTTGGGCCAAATCGGAGAGGTTGACCATTTGCATGAAAACATAGGTTGATCGTTCAAGGAATAACCAACCAAAAGATATAATGGAAGATGTAATACTGTATCAATCTGATGCTTGGTACCAGCCCAACGTGGGTAAGGCCATAAGTTAGATTAAAGTCGATAAAATTCGTAGAAAACCAGAGATCACCCGTTTTCTGCTTTTGAAAAGAATAAGTATTACATAATTCATTCCTGGTGAAACTGACTGTGAAAAATTTCATTGTTATTCTTTTATTGTTGTGGTTCTGACAAGGAAATGTGGTCTAGCGAACAGAAGCTGTATTTGTTCAGAAGGCTGTCAAACGCCGATTTCGATTTTGGAACAACTTTTTTCGAATGTAAAGTGAAACTCAAACTTCCGCAGCCTTGCAGGTTTAAAGAAAAATTGCTCGATTTGCTCGTAGATATCTGGAAGGTGTTCATGAATGACAACGTTGTAGCAAAAGTTTACTTAGAACTCACGAAACGTTACGGAACTTCGGAAACGAACTAGAACCATGAGCCGCGCCTTCGAATTTCTCCAACCGACCTCATTACCAAGGTCACTACGTTCTTCTCCTTCTGACGATGTTGTTCTCGTGTGTCGAAAGAGCTTCATAACGCTGTGGAATAGCAATAAGGCCGTGGCTAATAAACATTTTGGACTGGAGGGGGCGGAGTAATGATAGAATCGACGACCTTAACTGGCAATTCCGAGCCGTTTCACCGGCATGAGTACATTATGCCGTAAAAACTACTGCCAACGATATTACCGTACGTCAATTTATATTCAATTACCGTGGAGGGTTTGTATCAACTCACAATTTACTCACCATTTTGGTTTCATCACTTCCCGTTAGGTAGCGTTTCTGTGTACTCGTCAGTCGTGTGTATAAAGTGACCAACTCAATTTTACGTTAAATTTTTGGCGATCCAGGCGTGTGGGGTATCATTTTCCACTAAATTTTGGACGCTGAATCCAATGTGACGGGTCGCAGAACGATTAACGCCCATCGGAAGAGATAATGGGTTAAAATGGGCATCTATCTACCCATTTCGAATGTGTTTTCGTGATTTTTGGTACCTAGACGTGTGGGGTATCATTTTCCACTAAGTTTTGGACCCTGAATCCAATGTGACGGGTCCCGGAACGGTTGGCGCCCATCGGAAAAGTTTATGGGTCATAATGGGCATCTATCCACACATTTCGAATGCGTGTTCAAGATTTCTAGTACCTACGCGGGTGGGGTATCATTTTCTGCTGAATTTTGCTCGCAGAATCCATTGGAGTGAGCCACTATGCTCCTGGTCCGAGATTTTACTCTTGTGAACCGACCAAATGTAAGCCCCCAGGCTTGCTGCCTCCAGAAGGCCAGAAGGGAGGGAGCATGCGCCAGGATGCGCACGCAGCTCCTGCCCAGACATCGCATTTTGAAGAGAGGCCCAGCGCTCACTCGTTCCAAAGGCGTCCAACCAGGGGGTCGTCGTCGAGGCGCCCCTCGGGGCCGAGGAGCCCAACATGTTGGAGTTATATATTTTTGTAACCAGTCATGCAAGTGCATCTCATTCAGTCCATCCTGGCTTTGTCCTGTGCTCGCTCTGAAGTGAACTCTGCGACCGTGCTGAAGTCGACTGAAGCTGTAATATTGTGTTCCCCATGAGATAAAGGACTCAAGTTAATAAGCCTCGCTGTGTACCTGCGGGACAGCGAGCCCCCTCCTGTTTTTCCTTCGACGTCGACGCCGTTTTTGTCAGCCGGTATCGTTGCACTTGCTCATTAAATTGTATTTCATGTATATCATAATTTCATGTATCTTGTATTAATTGTATTTTATGCTCCACATGTTGTCTAATTTACTTTGTCAAATTACTTTGTCTTGTATCAATTCTAGCCCAGGTTGAGGCATATTCTCCATTGCAACGAGTCCTTGTTTTCAATTATAATTCAGTTTGTATCAATGTATTTTATGTTCATCCTTGGTATTTCTAGTTGCTCAGTCGTAAGTCTTGGACTTACATCCCGTATCCTCTCGCTAGGTCCCTTCCAAATTCTCCGAAGAAACCCGAATTAAATTATAGTAAATTCAAACACATTTTAATTCGAGAGAGGCTTACATGAATAATTATGTGGTCGGTACATAATCTCTTTAATGGCTCGATAGTGTTACTTTTTCTATTAAGTCGAGTAAGAATGTGATTTTTTTCAGGTTTTCCTCCCTCTAATGTTTGGATTTTCTGCGTTTTATGTTGAATATGATTGATATTTCTTGCAAAAAATGTCAGGATTGTAATAAATTATATATTTTCTTGTTTTAGGATTAGAGAAGTCCCTGAAAAAGTACCTGAAGAGCTGGATGTCGTCAATGAAACTTCCACCGAATGCCGAATGGACGCGTCCGCCAGGCTGGCGGGGGAAGGCGATGGTAACCAAGCAGAAAAGTCAAATGAAAGTTCTATTAGTTCCAGTCGTCGTAACAGCGTTGCTGAAATCACCAAAAATATCCTCAAAACTATCGATTCCCGTGAGAAACCGGCCGTTGTTAAAAATGCGAAACCGGAAATTAAGCCAAAACCGCCTGAGGTAGCGTCGAAACGGAGTTCTTCGGCGAACTTGAATAAAGTTCCGTACAAAGAAAGTTATTCCAAAAATAATAACAGATTAAGCTTGCCCAAAGTGGTAATGTTGGACGATATCTTCACTGATCGAGCACAGGAAGTCGCACCGAAAAGGCCCAATAGCTCTTTTCTGTGGGGCGGGAAGTTAGAAAAACCAGAAGTCGCTCCAAAGAAAAAGGATCCCTCGATTGAAGCGAAAACGGAGGTTCACACGACAGGTTTTATCCCGTCTGAGACGTCAATATCAGAGAAAACTGATCAGCAAATTGAGAAGTTACAAAATCCCCTAGTGGTCAATGAGGAAAACCCAAGAGCGGTTGCCTCAAAGGTCGCGCCACCTGAAGATGGCCAAAGTAATCTAATCGCGAATCAATCCAGTTTGTATCGACATTTGGGAAGAAGCCAGGAAACCGTGAGTTCGTTAAGAAGAAGCAACGAGAGCATCAAAACTATTGGTCGGAGCCAAGAAAGCGTCTCTTCAGTCGAACTCATCTCACAAGACAGCTCAACTCTCGCCAGGTGTGTTCTCATTGTATGCTTTTAGGCTGGCCGTCCACTGGACGCGAATTCGCGCGAAGAGGCGAAGAGAATCAAACATGTTTGATTCCAAACGCGCGAACTGGCGAACCTGGCGATGGAAATCGATAAATCGATCATGGCGCTTGCAGTGGACGGGGTCCTATACGAATAATAGTGTTTGTTAAGAGGCGAACTCTTCGTTTGAAATCGCGTACTTCGCCTGAATTCGCAAGTTTTCGCCTCTGGCCTTCGCGCGTCGAAACCCCGTCCACTGCACGCGAATACCTGTCAGTTTCGCCCGTCCTATCAGCTGTTTTGGGCCTTAATGTCGCTTTCGGAATTGTGGCAATTATATGCCTTGGACTCTTCAGTTCTACTGGGGTCAGGCCAGGCGCGGATCTAGAAATTTTTTTCGGGAAATGGGGGGGAGGGGGGGGGTCACAGGGTAAAATCAAATACTAAAAAAAAAAAAAAAACTAAATTTTCTCACTTTTTCAATCTTTTAACAATAAGGTCCATTTTATTCCAATCCAATATTTATTCATAATTCGATTGTTTATGTCAAAACTCTACTCCAAAATCTCAAAATTTCAAAAATTTTCAAAATTCTACCTGGTTTGGGGGGGGGGGGGGGGTCATGACCCCCGTGACCCCCCCTTGAATGAGCGCCTGCGTCAGGCCAGTCTGGATATGAGGGAAGAGTGGGTGAAAGATATTTTCGTTCATTGGCATCAGTATGGAGAGTGGTTTCACCTGCAGGGAGAACTATCTCCAGAAAATTTCTTCAATTAGGTACTTTCAAAAAAAAAAAAAAAAAAAAAAAAATACATACCTATGTAAACCAACTCTAATTATTTACAATGATGGGGCGCGAAAGACAGATGAGGTACATTGTTTAGTGAAGTAGTATGGGGACTACACATGTGGGCTAGGTAAAAGGGTACGGCAGGTATAGATTTCCATCGCCGGGTTCGCCAGTTCGCGCGTTCGGAATCAAACATGTTTGGTTCTCTTCGCCTTCGCCAGACTTCGCGCGATCATGGCGCTTGCAGTGGACGGGGTCCTATACGAATGATAGTGTTTGTTAAGAGGCGAACTCTTCGCGCGAAATCGCGTACTTCGTCTCTTCGCGCGAATTCGCGTCCAGTGGACGGCCAGCCTTACAGAAAGCTTTTTCATTACATTTTCCACCTTTCACCAGAATATTTAACTATATAAGCTCAGCTATGACGGAAACAATATTAAGTTCCATATTTGCCCTAGGCTTTTGAATCAAAAAGAAAAATGTGGAAGTCAGAGCAGCCTCGTTTCAACCGTCAGCGCCAGCAATGTCCTCACGTCAGCGAAACACACTAAGGAAGCGTTTGTGAATCTCGAAAACCGCGTCAGCTTCCACTTTTCTAAGGAATCTATAAACGGCAGTGAAAAACTGAAACGGACTCCTTCTATACGGTGAGTAGCGACTTCTGAACGGTTATCTTCCTTCATTAGACGTAAAATCTTCATGACCAGGAGCGTGAAATCTAAACTATGCTGAATGAAGGGACAATCATTCCAGCCATTTCAGGTTGTGTCCACACTGCTTGCAGGGGGAGGGGGGAGTAGTATAACACGTGGGGTGAGCTCTCCTTATAATTGTGACTCATTTCCTTGCATTGGAGAAACACATTGGACACTGCCCAGGAGCGTAGCTTGGCTCTAGAATGGAGGATACCGCACTAATATCATAAGTCGCACATAATTCAATTCAACCAAGGAAAAGATTTCTAAATCGGTGTACTGAATCATATATATTGTACTTATAGCAGATTGAGATAAGATTGTGCTCCATTGCGGTACTAGGTGATTTTTTTGAAATCAGTTCATTTTGATTAGAAAATCGACGACCAAAGTATAAAATTGTCTGGTCGTGTTCAAGCCTCAGTTGTACTTCAAGATGTCATTGATCGATCAAAACGGAACTAAATGTTGGGAATATATTAAGAAGACCAAAAAGGGGCACACATTTTGGTTGGTTCATTAAGATACGGGATAAAACCATTATGGTAAATTATAGACCAATTGCATTATCGTTCTTTTTGCCAAAAATCCAATATGGTTTTCAAAAACGCTGCAAATTCTTTCACAGGGGTTGGTTATTCCTCGAACCAGGCGCATGAAGACTCACTTCAATTGATTCAGCGTCCAAAATTTAGTGGAAAGTGATACCTCACACGCCTAGGTACCAGAAATCTCGAAAACACACATTCGAAATGGGTAGATAGATACACATATTGTGGATAGATATCCATAACCTCTTTCGGTGGGTACCAATCGTTCTTGGGGCCCGTCTGGTCCCGAAAATTCCTTTTTCAAAAAACACATTTTGACCCCTACCCCACCCAAATTTGGTCCGATGGGGCTGAAATGTTTCGAGGACCAACTAAAGCCAAAAACGAGTCCCTGATCAAAATTTCAGATTTTTAGAAAATTTTCTACTACCGAAATCGGCGTGGGCGGCGGACGAACATCCGCTAATTTTAATCTAGGCACCTTGAAACGTCCAGAAAAAAAATTATGACTGAATTGGAGACTTCTTGCATGAAAGTATATGTTTATTATTCATGTAATAATCAACCAAAACCAATATGGTTTTCAAAAACGTATCAGTACAGATCAATGATCTGGCAAAATTATATTATCTACTGAATACGCCTGGTTTACATCCAGAAAAATCCCAAACACAGAATCCTTTGTTCAACTTTTGCAAAACAAGATTGCTCAATTTATATAAACATTTTATGTCTATTGGTTAGTCTGCGATGTACGTCCTGACCGCCCATGAGCAGTTTGGCTCATTTTGTCGCTAAGAGGCAACAATGTATCCCACTTAAGACAAAATTTCAGAAGCTAAGATCTTGTTATCTTCAAAATGATTGCAGGTGGCCTGTTTGATACAGTTTTCATTTGTCTGCAGTTCAATAAACTGAAAATATGTTGGGTACATGGAGTTGCTGTAAAAAGGCTTGAGTATTTTTGGCATAAGCGTTTGTATGGTGCTCACATCTATGCGATTTTAGGGCTTTCAGCATTACGATACAAAATTGTGGGCCATTTCATGCGACAAGTCTCGAAAATTCGAATCGATTAGTGTAGTTAGATACAATTTTTGACAAAATGTTGGATGTGGTGCTGCGACCATTTCGAGATCCAATTTTTTCCCCTTCAAATTCTGCAAGCCCGCACGGCTCGGCGGTTGTGCAGGGTGTTGCCTAACCAACATTTATTTACCTGAGGCCACTTCTGTTGAGTTCCGAACTATGTCCAGATTGATACGTGATGATTTGAATCATCATTATCCAATCTCTTGTAATAACAATGTAATAGTGCAATCAGTATTGCAAACTATTATTTTCTCTAAATTCTTGGAATTTCCATGAATATTGAATTTCAACGTTTCTACACCCCAAGTCTACCACGATTTTTGGTTGGTTATTCCTCGAATAATCAACCTGTTTTTATGCAATAAATCAAGCTCTTTGATTGGCCCAAATATTATTTCTGGGCGTTCCAAGGATCAGAATATGGCCGTACGTCGTCCTCACCGATTTTGGTGGTAGAATATTCTCTAAAAATCTGAAATTCTGGTCAGGGACCCGTTTCCGGCTCTGGTTGGTCCTCGCAAATTTTCAGCCCGAGATTTTCGGCGATGTAGGTGTATGGGGTATCATTTTCGACTAAATTTTGGACGCTGAATCCAATGAGACGGGTCCCAGAAAAGTTGGCGCCCACAGGAAGAGGTTATGGGTCAAAATGGGCATCTATCTACCCATTTCGAAAGTGAATTTTTGATATTCCTGGTACCTTGTCGTGTGGGGTATCATTTTCCACTAAATTCTGGACCCTGAATCGATTGGAATGAGTCTCCTTGTTCCTGGTCCTATGAATAACCAAGCCCTGTGACATTTTGAATACGTGTGATGATCATAAACTAAATTGTACATGTATACTCAGGTTAGGGTACTTACTGAAATTGTGAGGAATTAATTTATTGAAATCACTGCTTAAATCGACGATTTGTTTCTCAAGACTTTCTACCTTTATTAAATAATGTCTAGGTTATCTTAGCGAATTAAATTAGCTATTTTGAGTCTTCCCCTGTCAGTATAGTTGTTTTTCAATATGGAAAACGATCTTTCGTGTGAGCATTTCGGTTTTGGTTCATTATTCCTTGAGTTGATGAAAATTCCGTCAAAATTCCTCGAATGAATAATAAATTAGATGACTGGTCAATAACCTCGTCAGGCAACAACAGAAATGTTCTTAAATTCTGGTTACTGTTAGCGTAGGAACCCACCTGCCTAACCTTCTCTGTATTCGTCCTTTTTGTGATCAACTGATGATCAACTCCCGATTAAATCAAGACGTATTGTGGAAAAAGTCTGTGAAAAATATCGAAATACCATCAAATATGGGAAAAATATGTTGGAACAGCTTAATATTATATTCTGTAACAAATATTCGAAAAAGAGTTTATTAAAATACAGTTTAGAAGGCGTTATAAGATAAACCAAGACTGTTCGTGTTTCAGGTCTGATGCATCTTACGAAGACATCGGTCCGTATAAGTATGAAGACGTAGCTGTGAATCATTACACCGACATTGCTGAATATGGCGATGGCGAAGCCATTTATGACGACGTTCTCAACATTGTATCTCCCACGTGCCCAGAGGGTGAGATATCGTCAGATTTTATCTAATTATTTTTACGATGATAGACCAAGGGGTAACTAAATAACTAAGCGTAAGACTGAGTCTGATTTCCATGCGATACAAATGGTGTTCGAGGTGAGTTATCGACGGCGTTATATGATTTTATTAGTTCAGGGTTTGATTATTGGTGGCTATGGACAATTGACATTGCTGTTGTTGATGATTGCAGATATATATGAAACGATAGACAACGAAGAGACGAAAGAAGACAGCGACTCGAGCCTCGATCACCCCAACAGCCTTTACGATCAACGACCAGCGAGTCAAACGTCCTCTGGTGAGTTGCTGGCCTCAGTGGGCCAAATAAGCCACTAATCCAAGCTAAGGTACCAGAAAAAACGAATACACACATTCGAAATGGGTAGATAGGTACCCATATTGATCCATAACCTCATCCAGAGGGCGTCAATCGTTCCGGGACCCTTTTACTGGATTCAGCGTCCAAAAGTTAGTGGAAAATTGTACCCCACTCCCCTAGATTGCCAAAAATCTCGAAAAATCCATTTTTCGGAATACATATTTTGACCCCTATCCCGCCCAAATTTGGTTCGATCGGGCTGAAAAGTTTTGAGGACCAACTAGAGCCGGAAACTGGTCCCTGACCAGAATTTCATATTTTTAGAAATTTTTCTACTACCAAAATCGGCATGGACGGCGGACGGACATTTGCAAACGTTGATCTAGACACTTTGAAACGTCCAGAAAATGAATTTGGGCCTGACTTTTTGCAAGAAAACATAGGTTGATTATTCAAGGAATAATTGACCCAATACCAGCTAATTCTTCCACAATGGTTAATTCTTTATTGAATCAAAAGTATGGGGAAAACGGTGAGTATCCAAGACTCATTCCGATCGATCCAGCGTCCAAAATTTAGTAGAAAAGGATACCTCTCCCGTTTAAGTCTCCAAAAATCCCGAAAACCCATTTTCAAAATACCCATTTTGACCCATATCTTCGTCTTGAGGGTAGCGCTCGATCTGGGGCCCATCTCAATCGAATTAATGTCCACAATATAGTGGAAAATGACACCCCACACGCCCAATTTCCCAAAAATCCCGAATATTGAGTTTCAAAAAACTCATTTTTATCCATACCCTCGTTAAATTCGGTACGATCGGACTGAAATGTTTCGAGGACTAATTAAAACCGGAATGAGGCCCCTACCCGAAATTTCAAATTTTTAGAAAATTGCCTTTTTCCGAAAAAGGCGTCACTGAATCTACTGAGATGCCGACCGGTGGTGGATAGGGGTCAAACAGGTACCTACTTTCTACCTATTTCGAATGGTGATTTTTGGGTACCTAGTACCACATTTTGGGCGCTGAATCTGTCGTAATGAATCTGGAACACTCCACTTTTTTCCATACTCCTGCTCTATGGACAAGCCAACCGTTGTGAATAAGTTGAAGTTTTAATCTAGAAATCATGAAATACAAACCGTAAAATTTTGGGGCAAATCAACGGATCGACCTTTGACATGAAAACATAGGTTGATTCATGAAATAATAAACCAAAGATATATAAGATATAGTTTTAGTATGTAGGGAGGGTGGAAAAATGGAATGGGAAAAGAGAGCTAAGTGAAAAGAAAGTAAAGAAATTATCTTTATCACATTCACTGTGGGTCACGCGCTCAGCGCGTGAGCTCTGTTCCAAACTGTGCGCGTCGCACACGCCTGGCGCGTGAAGGCAGCCTTTACTTCAGATCGCTCCTCCAGTATACCAGAAAGTGAAATGGAACATATTTCTACTTCCCGTGCCAGCTTTGAACCTTCTGAAGGTACTGTAAACGTCGGAGTCAGCTGGGATGTTGCTAAGATGCAAAAAAATAAGTGAAATAGGGGACTGGTTTGGAGTTTTCTTGCCATGTTGTATCGTTTTCAGTGTTCCCGCTTCAAGATCTCTTTCAGTGCTTCGCTTTAGTTCACGAAATACTTCGGTGCAAGTAGTTTACTCCAAGGTAAATAGCTCATGCTATAGCCGCACTTGGTTAGGAGCTCGCTTCGAATTTCACTCGACATGCGGCGCACGCACCTGGCGCGTTCCTATTTCAGATGACTCCCGCACAGCTGCTCAAACAAGCTCAACAATTCCGCAGCGAACGTGTTAAATTTTATTTGAAGATACACACTTGGCTCGCATTAAAATAGATCATTTTCATGTACTTTCAGGTTCTGCTGGAAGGCGAAGTGCAACTTCCAAAAGTGACACGAGCGATGAATGGATGGATATCGATCTGGATGACAAAGATAGGAAAGAAGAATTCATTTTGTAAGTGATACGTTTGGTGGTTTCGTTATTCAATGAATTTAAATTTGACGTACTTATTTGTATAATATTTGTTCTGCAGGTTGGAAGAAAAATCCAAGCCAAAGCCACCACACAACAGCTGGTCGGAGAGGGTTCGACGGCAGATGTTGCACCGGATCGCTGAAGAGTTTAAGCTCAGCAGGGGTAAGTGTTTTTCATCCCTTCTGTAGGTACTTCTACTGATACTCTGATAGGACGAGGAAGAATATGAAGTTTGAGTCGTAGGTTACTGTAAGGGTGTTTGCTTTCTGAGTACTCGTAGTCGCACACCCAAACGTTCGCTATCTAACCAACTATATTCAATATATAGGAATATTTATTGGCCAGCTAGCCAGGAAATCCAATTACCTCAGTTATTGGGCTAAGTGACCTAATTCCCTGATAGATTCCCGTGGGTCATCGTTTCCCCTCCTTCGATAATTCGTGGCTGTTCGGTTTCGGAAGTTTGCTGACGTCTGCTGTCGCTCGCTGATGTTAGACGTTCAGTTGGGAGGCCTATGTGAGTGGGGCTGATCTGTGGTCGAGATCAGGCCTCACAATTAGGAATATTTCTTCATCTCATGGATGGTCCGCGAGAGTTTCTTTGTTCCCGCAAACTCCTGATTCAAGAAGCCAAGGCTGTCACATGTAAGAACGGCTTGATTTTTAGCTTTGAGTCCACAACCGCGAGGTGTCGATGACGATTTGTCAAAAACCGCGCTGAGTCGGTCCACGACACTGTCTCCCTCTGGCGACACTGTCGACGAACTAAACTGCGCCAAGTGTCTTTGCCAAGCGCTCAAACGTCCAAGACTTCAGTGGACCAAGTCGTGAGAGGTTGTCTCTAAAGCAAAGATGGATGGTCGAAACAAAATATCGTCACACTCTGGGAAAATATGAAGCAGAATCTGCCTGTACCGGCTAATTGCAACGAGGCGTCCACTCAGACATCAACGGTGGACGAAACAACGTGATATACCTGCGCTAGACTGTTCCTGAGGCCATGTGGCCCATCACAGTCTATCCTGGTCTTGATTTACGCGCCAGATCATCTTGGAGGCCTGCTCTATGGCTCTATGGCTACCTCGTATATCAGACACTTGTCCGGTTGTTTCGTCCATGATATACGTGCACGAAACAACCCATCAGGTCTTTTCATTCTTCCCGTTCCTACGCCTTGCGGCTTTGCCGGGGCTTGCTCACTGCCTGATGGTTGCGCCTTCTCTCCTGCCGTGCGTTTCGCCATTGCTACTCAGCAGTGCCCAGGACGGACCTCGCGGAGGTAGCACGGATGGGACCAGGAGGGGCTTCTTGGCGTGATTGGCGTGTGGGTCATCCTTTTGCAGCCATTACTTGATGGGAAAACTTTTTTGTGCCCTCTGCATTGTTCCTGGATTGAAACGCACCCTGCCATGGGCTCTCTTCATCTGCGGCCAGACCCAGGACTGCCAGCCATCGCCTACGCGCAGTTTCGTACTTTGGGCACTGGAGGTAGACATGGTCCGCCGTCTCAGGCTCGCCGCACTCACAGAGGGGGGGTGGGCTTCAGTCTCATGCCATGGAGCTTGGCGTCGAAGTCGCCATGGCCGGTGGCAAACTGTGAGACATAGTGGTCCTCGTCGACGTAGCGCTGTGACAGGCGCACTCGACTGTCTCAAATAGGGACTTGTACATGAGTCGCTGGCTCCAAAAACCAGTGCCTCAAGTGACCGATGAGAGAGCCCTTGTTCGGCCGAACTTTGCCAGTGCTTTGGCCGTGGCACACCGGATGTGCTCTGATGGGCCAAACCCCGCGCTAAGGACAACTCCAAGGTACTTTGGTGTAGCGCAGTACCTTATGGTTGATCCTGCAATGCGGATGACTGGAGGGCTACGGGTGCACAGGCCTCCCTTTAGCTGGCACTGGATAGTTTTGCTTGCTGCAATCTCCAGCTTGACTTCTGAACACCACCCCTCAATGATGCTGGCAGCCAGTCTACCCTGCTCTTCTATTCTTTGCTGTGTTTGGCCGTCCAAAAGCACAGCCAGGTCGTCAACAAAAGCGAGCGGCCTCAACCCAGCGTCACACAGCCTTGTGGTCACACGGTCCTGCAGGAAGCTGTGGAGCATTGTGAGCAGGCCATCAGGCAGGTCGGCCTGGTGCAGTGCCAGGGTTACGGCTGGCCACCACATCCTATCAAATGCCTTACTTATGTCGAACAGCAGGACGAAGGCATATTTGAAACTGCTGCTCTTGGTCATCTCGGTCAGCCACGAAACAACCGCCCTACCACGTTTATTGTATCCCTCCAAATCCGTCCAAGTAAATTTGGATGCTTCGAACTCTCTTCAATCTAATTGGAACGTCCCTGCCTCACCATGATGAAATCGGGGACTGTTGGAGTGCTCCAAGGGATTCGTCCAACGCAAAATTGTCAGATAATTTCCCTGCAAAAGAACTGGTGATGATGGGAGGTTTGATAAATGGTACAGAACATGAATTTTAAGAAAGGAGAAGTTTGTCGTTTGGTCTGTGAATTGAATTGTGGCGAATCGTGGATGGATTGGGTCATTGCCCACCGAATGAATTTGGAATGACCGTAATATCTTAGTTTTCAGTGTGTTTAGCAATATTTTAGCCATCTTTAATTCATGTGTGAGCCTTTTTCCCTCTTACTTCAACTATAATAAGGTAAGTACAACATTTTATTTGTCTAAACTGAATAACTATATCGTAAGAAGGATGGTATTTTGGGGGATTTTTTTGCCACGAATGAACGCGGGAAATCTTCTAGGGAAACGTTTTCCTTATCCGGCTGCATGATGAAAATGATGACCACGTTTTAATTTACATTTCCTAACTTTAGGCTGAATTATTGCGTACCAGCGTTTATTTTATAGGGATGTTGAGGGGCATATCAGAAGGGAAATTCGATGCTCTTTCCAACTGTGAACTCAGATCTGGGATTATCATGTAAATTGAGTGAGTTGCAGCCGTTTTAGACGTCATGTCGAAAACACTTTTCAGCATTCTTGAGCTCCCTGGTTTGATAACTGAAGGCGAAAACGATGCGTGACCGGAATTGAGAATTAAATTGAGGAAGTCACTAGATTTATACGTAGAGAAGAGAACGATTTAGATAAGCATTCATTTGAGGTCAGGCCAACTTCAGGAGAACTTGAAGCAACCCACCTAATGGGCGCACTATCTCGAGAAATCTGCTGCAGCTTGAGCACCCTCGGCCGTCATTGTTCGACTTGAGATGAAATGCGATTTCTCCAACGAGGTTTTGGTCTTCACGAAACAATGACCTACGTAAAAATTCAAGGATTTAAAATTATACGGCTCCTGGGCTTCGTATACCATCTGAGGAGGACCACAATGATGACCGAAATCCGCTGGCAAGGCCTGCCGGTTCGTTGACATGGAAACACATCTTTTGGTTTGTTCAGATCATTGCTCGCTAGACGTAAAGCAACGAATGTCACATTGAGGTTAATTCCAAGCAACGGATGAAGAGCACGCAGCAGAGCTTTGACAATTCTGAAGAAACCCCTGATATAGGCATCAAATGCGTTAAATGCCCGGTGAAATAAGGTACATTTTCCATCATGTAATTTAAACACCTCGGACCAGGCGCATGGAGACTCATTTCTCCGGCATGGGGAAAATGGGGGAAACAGCGGGGGTAGTTGGTCCCGGACCCATTCCAATCGATTCAGGGTCCAAAATTTAGTGGAAAATGATACCCCACACGCCTAGGTACCAGAGATCTCGAAAACACACATTCAAAATGGGTAGATAGGTACCCATTTTGACCCATAACCTTATCCAGAGGGCACCAATCGTTCCGGGACCCGTCTCATTGGATTCAGCGTCAAAAGTTAGTGGAAAATCATACCCCACACGCCTACGTACCAGAAATCTCGAAAACCCATTTTTTCAAAAAACACATTTTGACCCCTACCCCGCCCGAATATGGTCCGATCTGGTTGAAAAGTTTCGAGGACCAACTAGAGCCATGAACGGACCCCTGACCAAAATTTCAGATTTTTAGAAAGTTTTCTTCTACCAAAGTCGGCGTGGACGGCGGACGGACATTTGGTAATTTTGATCTAGAAACCTTGAAATACTACTAGTCTAGACTAATACTATTAGTCTCCTTCCTCCAGCTACTATTGGTAATAGCGGGTATTGCTATGATGTCGAATTTAGAAGTGGAAACAAAAATTGTTGTTTATTACAAATCATATTATTCACATCCTGATGCCCTCCGGTGGTACGTAATCGCTCTATTGGTAACGTCCGTGTTCGCGGTGGTAGTTACCTCCAAGGACGACGGGTTCAGTTGGAGGGGGCGCTCACGGGCGCCGCGGACTTCAGTCTGCGTCGGTTCGCCTCCCGCGCTCGAAGTACGACGATCGCCCGCCGGGGCACGACAGTCCTTGTTACGTCACTGGGTTTCTTCACCGGGGAGATCGTCCGTGTTGCGACGACCGACGATCTGTAAAGAATTCTGCGGAAGATATCTGTCGTCGGAGGCGGGTCATCTCCAGGTGTCTTCACGGGCCGTTCCCTTCTTGCGCCGCCCTTGAGCTCCTCCGCATCTTCTGAAAATCAATTGACCTAAACAACCTCGAACGGAAGGTGTGCCGTGCGTGTCTCTAATGCTTCGATCCCGAGTTGTTTCCAAACTAATGACACTCTAAATAACGTTCTAAAATATCTAAATGAACTCTAATCAAATCAACTGATTATTGACTTATCACTCCATGTTGCACAAGAAACCCATTCACCCTCGATCTACCTACAGCGCTAATTCTGCTACTCGCTGGCCCGAAACGATGCAAATCGGCAATTCTCCTCTGAGCTCTAGTGAAACTGTGAATAATCTTGGAGATTTCCAAGCTTTCTAACTTTTCGTATGTTCAATGAAAACCTATTTGGGGACTCAAGTGAGTTTCCGTCGGATTCAGCGGTTGAAAGTGTTGACTGATCTTCGTCGCGCCTTCCTTTCGCCCGTTTGAAACCTTTCACAAGACGGTCATATCCGCTCAGATAAGGCTACTTCAGACGTTCCGAATCGATATGGTTTCATCGAGCTGGGGTGATTAAGGGATCAATGACCCGTGTTTTCGTTTAGTTGTTGATGTATTGTGGGAAACTAATGAGAATAAGTAGTTGTGATTATTAGCAGTTGGTGTAAAGTTATTTAAAAATAAACAACCGGTTTTATTTTGAAATTTTGAATATTTTTCAACTGGGGTTGTAGTGGAGTGCGAGTGTTGTGTTGAATAGCTGCAGTCATATCAGCAAGGATCTTAGTGCGGTCAGGGGGCGGTCTGCCGCCGCCGTTACCGCCATGCAGAACGCCCCCGCGCCGCCCGCCGCCGCCCCAAATCCCAGCACCACCGTCTACTCCCGTGCCACCTCTCCCGCCGGCCAACCCCGTGGCGACGACTGCTCGGTCGGTCCCCACGTCGAAGGAGCCGCCCAAAAGGCCCCCACCGCCGGCCGTACAACGGGCGACGTCGACGTCCTCGTCCTCGACGGCGTCTTCGTCTCAGAGGACGTTGTTTAGGCGGAGGCACATCAATTGCGAAGGTCAGTCGAACGTTCCTATTATTGTGAGGAGCCCGTCATCGACCAGCCATTAGGAAGATATGTACTATGACGTCATCGTAAAGGTCCTTGTTGTTTTTGCCAATCTCTTCTTAATGCGGGTTGCTCTGGTTCATGCATAGAGTGAGCTACATTAGAGGACCAAAACCAATCCTCAAAACGATAAATTATCTAATAATATTTTTATTGAACCAGGTTTTGTCTTATTGAAACTACAAGTCATCAAGTACGCCCTGTCAAGCTTTTCTCTCCTCGTCATATTCCTCTTTTACGGTTCACATATTCGGTTTTGGCTTCCCAAGACCCAGCAAAACTGGAATTTCAATTAGCGGCTGACGACACGGATAATTTTAAGACCAGTTGAGCTGGTTTTATTGCATCCAACCCCAACTTAGTTCTTCTGCTTTGCTTGCCCTTGAGGCGTTCAGTTCGGATTTTTCCGTCCTCAACTTCATCAAAACCTACCGCTTCGAGTTCGCGTTAACAAATGAGTTGGAAACGTTGAATCAATTTGACTGCTTTTTGGTCTCGTCGGCCAGATAAGTACTAGCAACTGGATAATTACGGGCAACTTTCCACTCTTTGTTCATTCGGAAAAGTTTTTCCAGTCATTCTTGAATTCTTTTCAATGTTTTTATTCGTTTAAATGAACTGCACGTTAATCGCGCTACACCTTTTCTAAGCTTGTAATTCCTGTGATGCAAACCTGATGCAATCCCTATTAGTCAAAAAGACAACTTTAGTTAGTATGCCAATGACAGGCTGAGTAATATTAATCTTCAATCGGTTTTAGATTAGAGTTCTATCTTTTTTGAGACAGATTTCTTTTAATTTTGACCCATAACCTTTTGTAGATAAGGTAAGCTGTTGACTTTCGAGCTCATGAGGTGTCTCCCTACGGCAATTTTCCTCTACTTTTCTCTTGTTTTTTGGGTCGCGCAGCTGAAATCGTGATTTTAAATTCAATTCAGTAAACACATTTTGACCCGAAATCACGCTCAATGTGGCTGACATAAAGGTTGATGGAATTAGAGCCGGATGATAAGTCAATTGCATCAAATTGATTAGATTTCTTCCCGCAAGATTGTGCATAATTTGTTGATTGACAATTTTCTCAAAAAGTAAGCAATAATGTGCTGTAACGACTCCTGAGTGTATTCGACTCTGGGTCACTCATATAATACGTCATGAAACTAGGCTTCTGGTAAATAGGGCATCCGAGAGCCGAGTTTACCTAACTGGGCGTCGCGGAACAGAAGATTCTCTTTTCTACTCCCATGAAAGCATCACTCCGTAGGTTCCTTATCCGTTAAAAATTCAGAGGGCGTTCGTGCTCCACGTTTCTAGGCCTTGAGTTTGTAAAAGTTCCGTAGAAGCTAGAAAGGATTCCAATGTAGCATTGAAAAAACAGCAAATTCATTCACAGGGGTTAGTTATACATCGGACCAGCAGCTTGGAGATTCATTCCAATCAATTCAGCGTCAAAAAATTAGTGAAAATGATACCCCACACACATAGATTGCCAAAAATCTCGAAAATCCATTCTTCGAAGTACACATTTTGACCCCTACCCCGCCCAAATTTGGTCCGATTGGGCTGAAAAGTTTTGAGGACCGTCCTAGACTGGAAACAGACCCCTGACCCAAATATCAGATTTTTAGAAAATTTTCTACTACCAAAAACGGCGCGGACGGCGGACGGACATTTGTCAATATTTTGATCTAGACACCTTGAAACGTCCAGAAAAATTTTTTGAGCCGAATCGGAGAGATTGACCTTTTGCATGAAAACATAGGTTGATTATTCAAGGAATAACCAACCAAAACGATGATCCGTCTTCGGGCTGACATAAAACTTGATTGCTATTATCGCTGAACATGGTCCCCTCCGAGGAAGATCGATTCTAACCTCCAAATGATTTGAGGGTCGACGAGGGGGCATATCTTGAGCTGCTCTGCTTAGTTTCTCCATTGAAAGAGAAACGTGACACAGTACTTAATGAGAAAAGCGATATAACCGCACGAAAAATGACTGTCATCTACCCTACGATTCCTTGCCACTGGGAGATATAATCAGGAATCCTGATTTTCTCAATTTAGCGGATTTCATGCTCCCACGAGATCCCGTTCGCTGGCAAACACGACTGACTTGAAGGAGCCGATTGTTCTTTCTACCGCGGGGTCATCGTCACGGCCTAGATAAGCTTGGAGAATAGATTAGGTCAACATCAGAAGTGGCTGAGATTGAGATGACTCGTCGGATAATGGATGATGTTTTTCAGCGGCTGGTCAAACGTTCAGTTTGCCCAGCGCTCGAATTGTTCGATTGTTAAGACGCCATGGACACAAAGAAAGCATCATTTGATCTTAATGGCTAACTCATTTCTCACGACGGTTCCAAATGCATTGGTAATTAGGGTGAAAAACGCTGCAAATTCTTACACACGGGTTGGTTATTCCTCGAACCAGGCGCATGGATACTAATTTAAACCTTTGACCAGGCGAATGGAGATTCATTTCATCAACGTGGGGAAAATGGAGGAAACAGTGGGTGTTGCGGGTCCCGGACCCATTCCAATCGATTCAGGGTCCAAAATTTAGTGGAAAATGATACCCCACACGCCTGGGTTCCAGAAATTTCGAAAACAGACATTCAAAATGGGTAAATAGGCACCCATTTTGACCCATAGCCTCATCCAGAGGGCACCAATCGTTCCGAGACCCGTCTCATTGGATTCAGCGTCCAAAAGTTAGTGGAATCTTAACCCACACGCCTAGATACCAGAAATCTCGAAAACACATGTTCAAAATGGGTAATAGATGCCCATTTTGAACCATAACCTCTTCCAGTGGGTGCCAATCGTTTTGGCACCCTTTTCATTGGATTCAGCGTCCAGAATTTAGTGGAAAATGACACCCCACACACCTCAATTGCAAAAAATCTCAAAAATCCACTTTTCAAAATTCACATTTTGACCCCTACCCCACCCAAATTTGGCCCGACCATAGCCTCAAAAATCAATTTCGTCCACTATTAACCAGGCAGTGGAGAGATTTTTCGAAATGAAATGAAAAGTGAATCTGTGTGTATTGCAAACCGGCGTTCAAGGTCGCTGGCAACACTGGTCATCCTTGTTCACCCACTTCACGTAACCGGCTCGACCGGAGGAAGATCGTTCACCACCTGCGGTATTCATTTCTGTAACGAATGAAACTAGTTTGTTGATTGCGTCAAGGTATTTAATTCCATTGTTGGTTGGTTATTCCTTGAATAATCAACCTGTTTTCGTGCGAAAAATCAATCTCTCCGGTGTCTAGATCGAAATTAGCAAATTTCCGTCCTCCGTACACGCCGACTTTAGTAGTAGAAATTTTTCTAAAAATCTGACATTTTTGTCAGGGACCCGTTTCCGACTATTGTTGGTCCTCGAAAGTTTTCAACCCGTTCAGACCAAATTCGGGTGGGGTAGGGGTCAAAATGTATATTTTGAAAATGGATTTTTGAGATTTTTTGCTACCTAGGCGTGTGGGGTATCATATTCCACTAAATTCTGGACGCCAAATCCAATGAAAAGGGTCCCAGAATTTCCTTCTACTTATAGTTTGATTGAAGTTGTACGACTTAGGTGCGAGTTTAACATAAATATTCGCTAGGAGTGTATTTCCGGCAGATGAATCTTTTATAAATGGATGAATCATCCCAATTGGCGCAAATATCACAAAGGTGGGTTAAAGCGTCAAAAAATGAGCTATCGTCGCTTTGTTTCGCTTTTGAGGGATAGGCAAGTCCGACATTATACCTTATGAGGGTTTTAGGGGTTGTGTGGAACGCTGGTTATTCAGAGTTGCTTCATTTTTTCTTCAAGATTTCAGAGATTCGGAATGTTTTTCCGATAAAGCAGTAAGTTAAGTCTTTCTGCTGCGTTTTTGCAAAATCATCAGGTCTTGAATCAACTGAAAGTAACAACAAAAACGTTTCAAATTGGGGGTGGCGAACAAAATTCAACCAGTTAGGTGCTTTGTCAAGGTTCGGGACGATATACCTTTGGTGAATACGAACGCTGTTAAAGCCAAAAGTTACCCCGTCCGTCTTGAGGCGCATTATCATAAAGAAAGCTCTTGTCCCTGGAGACCGGACCTCCACGTTCCTGCACTATTTTTACTGAGTTTCGAAATGTGCGAACTACAAGGCTGGGCTGCCATTGTGTCAGTGAAAACTAGAAAAGTCTTCGACACCATCAAAGCAACCCCCTGTGTCTTTCAGTCTACTAATTTTTCACCATAAAATAAATGGACAGTAGGACGGCAGTCAATTATTATTGAGCCGACTTTCAGAGAAGGAACGCGTGATACGCGTGAGGAATCACAAGATGTTTAAAAGGTTATCAACGAGTTTCACCAGCCCTAACAAAGGATAACCTAACAGGAAGGTTATGCTCCAGCTGAGGTCTCTGTCTAGCTTCAGTAATTGAGTTATTCCTGTTTACTGTTTAGCTCCTTAAAGTCGCTATTATTACAAGACTGACCCCCAACAAACTAGATTGTAGGCCATCTACGACCGATAGATAGCTTAAGCCGTGGGATGAGTTGTCTGAGTGGGTAGGTTTCAAATTGGCAGGTTATAACCGTGTTTTCATTTTTTTTTAAACCAAAACATCTAAAAAATTGGAAATGTTGATAAACCCATTGGACAACTTTATCGACTAGGACGCGCCACAGGCGCAAACACAACCTGCACATTGGATGGAAAAACCGTCAGCTCCAAAACAAACGTATCAGATCAGGGGCCTATTCCTAGAAACTCTTCACTCCACGCTTGGCGACTCTTCATTGCATACTCTTCACATTGAAAATTTTGAAGAGTAGGAGGATTTCCTGTTCCTAGAAACCTTTCACTCCAACTTTCTTGTTCTACTCGAAATGTAGGGTGAGTTGTTGTTGTGTAACTATTTTGTTGTAACCTCCCTTGCGCATAGGACACCTAAACGAGAAAAACTCAATTCTACCACATATATATTCTAGGTGTAAATTATCTCCTAAATGATAGTATTTGGAGAGTACTCAAATATTTGGCAAAGTCATTGGATACTCTACAAAAAAATGGACGAATCTTCATTTGAAACCCACAGTATTGACTCTTCATACGACTGTGAAGAGTTTCCTGGAACCAAACCCGAGTAGAACACCAAAAACTCTGCAAACCTTGACTCTTCAATTCACTCTACATCTTCATAACGCTCGGCACTTTCTAGGAACAAAAAGTTTTCGTAGAGTGGGGAGTTTGCACTTTCAGAGTGGAGAGTGAGGAGTGAAGAGTTTCTAGGAATAGGCCCCATGTCGCAAGTAGTTTGATGCCCTATATAGGGAGGGAAATTTTTTTTCTGTAATTTGAAAATATTTGGTTCGAAGTCCTTCACGATGAATCTTGTGTTGCGTGTGGGGTATCATTTTCCACTAATTATTGGACGCCAAATCGATTGGAGCAAGTCTCCATGCTGCTGGTCCGAGGGATAACCAACCCCTGTGAATGAAATTGCTGCGTTTTCCTCTTTGGTTTAGTCAAGATCGTGTCGTGATTTTTTCCTTCAATAAATTTGCCACTTTTCGCTTATTTGCGCTTAAATTTCACTTAAATTCCACCAGCTCTGCTAACATGAAGAGAAAAACAGTACTTTTTGCACTTCACATTTTCGCACATCTGGCAATGAGCTCTTGAGGCCTTTTACGAACTTTCCTGCTCGCCAATTCAATCGGATCGTTCCTCTTTCTCCGTCACACTTGGAAAATGAACGTTTTGCGTTTGTGGGATCCATCTTCCAGGTGAAAGGGTGCCTTCATTGCTTTTGGAAAGTTCGCTATAATTTTCACACAACGGAGAACACTCCGTCCATCGGTCGTCATTAAAATTCTTCTCATTTTGGAGAATATCAGTGACATGGCGAGATGAGTGGCGGTTAAGGGTCGATACCGAGGAGACGATCGCGTGACGAGGATTTCTCCTTTGAAAATAGTCGTTTGCCCTATTTTAAGAGTCAAAGTGCTCACTTCTTTTCCGCGTTCCCCTGGCATCGCCAATACAAACATCAAAACTGTTGTTTGAACTTTAATTTTCTTTTAATTTGGTTATTCCATGTTCGGCCACATTTTTTTTTTTTTTTTCAGGACGTTTTAAGGTGTCTGGATCAATAAAACGCTGCAAATTCTTTCACAGGGGTTGGTTATTCCTCGGACCAGGCGCATGGAGACTCATTCCAATCGATTTAGCGTTAAAAAATTGGTTAAGAACAACGCCTAAATTTTCAAAAAAGAGGAAATGGAAAAAACAGTGTGGCGGACCATAACCTTATCCAGAGGGCTCAAATCGTTCCGGAACCCGTCTCATTGGATTCAGCATCCAAAATTTAGTGGAAAATGATACCCCACACGCCTAGGTACCAGAAATCTCGGAAACACACATTCGAAATGGGTAGATGTGTACCCATTTTGACCCATAGCCTCATCCAGTTGGCTCAAATCGTTCTGGAACCTGTCTCATTGAATCCAGTGGACGGAAATGTGCTCATTTTGATCTAGACACCTTGAAACGTCTAGAAAAACGCTGCAAATTCTTTCACAGGGGTTGGTTATTCATCGGACCAGGCACATGGAAACTCATTTCTTCAACATGGAGAAAATGGGGGAAACGGTGAGTGTGCGGGTCCCGGACCCATTTCAATCGATTCAGGGTCCAAAATTTAGTGGAAAATGATACCCCACACGCCTAGGTACCAGAAATCTCAAAAACACATTCAAAATGGCTAAATATGCATCCATTTTGACCCATAGCCTCATCCAGAGGGCACTGATTGTTCCGGGACCCGTCTCATTGGATTCAGCGTCCAAAAGTTAGTGGAAAATCATAACCTACACGCCTAGGTACTAGAAATCTTGGAAACACATATTCAAAATGGGTAAAAGATAGCCATTTTGACCCATGACCTCTTCCAGTGGCTACCAATCGTTCTGGGGCCCTTTTCATCAGATTCAGCTTCCAAAATTTAGTAGATAATTTTACAGAAAATGTAGAAAATGACCATCATGATGGTAGTTGGTCCTTGAAACTTTTCAGCCCAATCGGATCAAATTAGGGGGTAGGGGTCAAAATGTATTTCGAAAAATGGATTTTTCATAGATGGCAGGGTGGATGGAGTATAGAGTAAGATTTTCTAATAAATTTTGGACGCTGAGTCCAATGAGTTGGGTCCTGGAATTGTGATTGTGGAATAGTTCACTGGTTACCATAAAAACAGCCCCACTTCAAGATTCGTGATGTTCTGTTAACTAATTATTTTTTGTTACTTTCAAGTTACATTTTGGATCTGATTTAATTGTTTTTTTTTTCTAGTTGTTTTCTTTTGACAGAATATGAATCCAGCTTTATCTCTCCACCAGACAGAACATCATAAATCTTGAAGTGCGCCGGTTGTTTTGGTCTTGTATGATTCTGGCCAGTGTATTTGATTGGGAAAGGTAGATAGATTGGTAGGGAAGATCTCGTGGAACCAGGAGAGTGAATTCAAATCCAGCTCACGTCTACGTTGGAAAGGCTGATTGATTTTGGAGCCTCGCTTCCAGTCTGATCCAATGCACAATCAGTCACAGCGTTTCTTCATTTGTTTTCCACTCTCACTTTCTTAGTAGGTACGTGATCTCTGCACGCGCGTGTGCGAACGTTAAAGGAAAAAAAAAAAAAAAAAAAAAAAAACCGGGAAAATGATTTTGACTGTACCGGCCACCTACATGAGAAATGTTCGCACAGTCTGCAAAAGCAAGGCCAACACGAAGACATTTCCTAGTTTCCGAAGGAGGAAGAGCTTAATCAATACGAAAACCCTCTAATCGACTTTGCCTCGAATGTTCATCATTCTTTGAAATGGATTGTCCCCGTTGAAACTCCCATCCCTTGAACTGACGTCTTGAGGACACGGACTTCCTGAGACGTGGGAACATTTTGGGATTAGAGTACGTGCGCCACGGCCTATAATCACGACACGCGTGACTTTTTGACTTGAATCCAATGATGAATGGCTGAATGGGTTGTGTATGACCCTAATGTGAAATTACAGAAAGACGATACCAAGGTCGTGACAAAAGCATGTTTGGTAACGTTAAATGTGGCCAATACATTTTTTTGAAAACGCTGCAAATTCTTACACACGGGTTGGTTATTCCTCGGACCAGGCGCATGGAGATTCATTTCTTCAACAAAGGGAAAATGGGGAAACAGTGGGTGTTGCGGGTCCCAGACCCATTCCAATCGATTCAGGGTCCAAAATTTAGTGGAAAATGATACCCCACACGCCTAGGTACCAGAAATCTGGAAAACACATATTCGAAATGGGATAATAGGCCCCCATTTTGACCCATAGCCTCATCCAGATGGTTCCAATCGTTCCGGGACCCGTCTCATTGGATTCAGCGTCCAAAATTTAGTGGAAAATGATACCCCACACGCCTAGGTACCAGAAATCTCAAAAACACATATTCAAAATGGGTAATAGATACCCATATTGACCCATAACTTCTTCTCGTGGGTGCCAATCGTTCTGGGACCCTTTTAATTGGACTCAGCGTCCAAAATTTAGTGGAAAATGATACCCCACACACCTAGATTGCAAAAAATCTCAAAAATCCATTTTTCAAAATACACATTTTGACCCCTACCCCACCCAAATTTGGTCCGATCGGGTTGAAAACTTCGAGAACCAAGTAGAGCCATGAACGGACCTCTGACCAAAATTTCAGATTTGTAGAAAATGTTCTACGATTTTCTAGAAAAATTGCAAGGAGCGAGTTTTGGGAACATTTGTGTACGCGCTACGTGTTTCCCTTTTGGTTCAAAAGCGGTATCAACATAGGTTGATTATTCAAGGAATAACCAACTTATGTTTTCATGCAAAAAACCAATCTCTCCCCAACAATTTTTTCTGGACGTTTCAAGGTGTCTAGATCAAAATTAGCAAAAATGTCCTCCCGTCGTCCGCTACGCCGTCCGCCGTCCACGCTGATTTTGGTACCGAAAATTTTCTAAAAATCTTAAATTCAGGTTAGGGACCTGTTTTCGGCTCTAGTTGGTCCTCGGAACTTTTTAACTCGATCGGATAAAATTTGGATGGTGTAGGGGGCAAAATGTGTTTCGAAAAATGGATTTTCGAGATTTTTGGCAATCTAGGCGTGTGGGGTATCATTTTCCACTAAATTTTGGACGCTTTGGTTATGGACGCTGAATCATTTTGGTTGGTTATTCCTTGAATAATCAACCTATGTTTTCATGCAAATGGTCAACCTCTCCGATTCGGCTCAAATTTTTTTTCTGGACGTTTCATGATGTCCTGATCAAAAAAGATCAATGTCCGTCCGCCGTTTTTGGTAGTAGAAAATTTTCTAAAAATCTGAAATTTGGGTCAGGGGTCTGTTCCCGGCCTAGGACGGTCCTCCAAGCTTTTCAGCCCGATCGGACCAAATTTGGGCGGGGTAGGGGTCAAAATGTGTTTTTTGAAAAATGGATTTTCGAGATTTTGGGCGATTTAGGCGAGTGGGGTATCATTTTTCACTAAATTTTGGACGCTGAATCCAATGAAATGGGTCCCAAAACGATCGGCACCCTCTGGAAGAAGTTTTGGGTCAAATTGGGTATATATTACCCATTTTGAATATGTGTTTTTGAGATTTTAGGAACCTAGGCGTGTGGGGTATCATTTTCCGCTGAATCTTGGACGCTAATTTCAATGAAGTGGGTCCCGGAACGATTGGCACCCTCTGGAAGAAGTTATGGGTCAAATTGGGTATATATTACCCATTTTGAATATGCGTTTTCGAGATTTCCGGTACCTGGGCGTGTGGGGTATCATTTTCTACTAAATTCTGGATCCTGAATCGATTGGAATAGGTCTGGGACCCGCCGCACCCACTGTTTCCCCATTTCCCCCATGTTGAAGAAATGAGTCTCCATGCGCCTGGTCCGAGCATAACCAAATTCTGTGTATGAATTTGCAGAGTTTTCATCAAAACGTTCGTATGTGTAACGTTTTCCTCGTCTGCCACGTGGAGCCGTTCAGATGAAACAACGCGTAAAACAGCCACGCATCTCGCAATAATTATTGTAACTGCCTAATAGCCTTTGTTCTGGTTCGTCGCAATATGGTATCCAGAGATAATGCGCCTTCCGTGTGTTCTGCAGCCCCTGCGTCTCGTACGAAATCCATTGTTTCTCGCCTTTTGTCGGACCACACGACGGCTGCGGTGTACCAGATCCGCGGCCTAGAGGTGAGACGAGTGATGCAATTTGGTTTCGAATGATGTAAAAAGATGACGAGGGGTTCGAAACAAGTGGGGAGGCCGCCCACACGTTGTGCTATGTCTCGAACGTTGCTCAACTGTCGCTAAAAGTTGTGAAAAGCTCGTGCGAAGGCGCGTTCGGAACCGATTCGTTCTTTTTGATGCACCGAAACTGGTTTCCACCGTATGAAATCTCTTGCGGATAAGGAAAACCCACTAATTGGAGGAACGATGAAATCCTCCTCCGCATATGAGAAGTATACTTCGTGGTTGCCATCTGCTGTGTACAAATATCTCTGAATTAGGCCAATGCTTCCGAATAAGGGCCCATTCGATCTACGTTTTCTCCAGTTTCAGCCAGTATTGGCCATCTTCAGATTACGTCCATGCACGTAAAGGTTAATCATCCACATATCATTTTGGACATAACCTGCTACCCCCTCCAAATTTTTGAAGACCTATCAAGCTTAACGAAGTACCAACATCACTTTTACATAGGATATAAATTACCTATTTAATTTAAAAGTGGCGCTCAAAGCCAAAAACCAGGCACATGGAGACTAATTTAAACCTCACACCAGGTGCATGGAGATTCATTTCTTCAACATGAGGAAAATGGGGGAAACAGTGGGTGAGGCGTTTCCCAGACCCATTCCAATCGATTCAGCATCCAGAATTTAGTGGAAAATGATACCCCACACGCCCAGGTACCAGAAATCTGGAGAACACACATTCGAAATGGGTAGATAGGCACCCATTTTGACCCATAGCCTCATCCAAAGGGCACCATGTCATGAATGTGGCTATTATTAATATTATACTATTATAGACAGAAAGTACCTACATATTTGTTAAGATTAAGGAACACTATCCACACTCATCCTAAGAATCATTTTATAATTAGCGATTTCTTCGGAAAAATTCTCAGTTAACGAAAAAGGATAGCTAACATGACGTATTTATGTTTGTTAGTAATGTTCAAAATCCACACATTCCCTAAATGTTCGGATGTTTTTTAACATCTATCTCGTACTTATGACCTTTACTTTTGAAAAAATTGTTCATGCTAAATACTAGGATTGAACATCGAAAGGAAAACATCGATAGTCAGAAAACATCGGCTCTTTACCATCGATGTTTTCGAGTTTTTTTCCATGAGAATTGAAAAGTAATACAAAAATTAATTCAATTAATCAAAGGAATTATAATTATAATACAATCTTACAATCGGTAGGTACTACGATCTAACAGTCTTATCAACCCAATGTTAGCAAACTATAAAATCAATAAAAAGTAGGTACCACCATTTAGCCATAAAAATGTTGCAATGAACTTAGAAACAATTATTTGGCTACCAACTTCCCCTCCAACCTATTGCTACGGCTTTTCGACATTATCTGCCCGGCCATTGAGAAGAGATGTTCGCATGGGACCAAAGACTTTACTGTTGTCAATTTGTCAATGGCGATTTACGATAGAAGCGGATATGACGACTTCATTTGCAATTGGCAACAATTAAAACCCTGCATAGCGATATCAAGGTCACGCTCATGATGAAAACTTGCAGTGCAGCTGTCAAGGACTGTCAAGTTAGGTAGGTAGGTAGCCAAAATCATGGTACAAAATGGACCAAATAAGGTTAGAAGATTATCATAGTATTCAGCTTTTAGAGAGAGAGAGAATCTATTTTTCAGTACTTTCCTGTTAACGCCTACCAGTTGTTGATATATCGAATATATCGATATATCGAAATCAATATATTGAAATATCTCCATAAGTAAGGAAAACACCCCTTCAAACCAAGCAAGTAAGGAAAACAACAAGAAAACAACAATATTATTATGTACTATATGTATATTTGCTTCCTGAACTGCTATTCTTGAGGTGGCTATTCATGATTTTCAGTACGGTGTTTTGTGTTGTGTACGGGTGTTTTCCTTACTTATGGAGACATAACCTGTAGGTAAAATACCTCTTTGCACATAGGAGTCAAACATACCTGATTCGATATATCGATATTCGATATATCAACAACTGGTAGGCGTTAACTGGAAAGTAACTATAGGGCTGGCCGTCCACTGGACGCGAATTCGCGCGAAGAGGCGAAGTACGCGGTTTCAAACGAAGAGTTCGCCTCTTCACACACACTATTATTCATATAGGACCCCGTCCACTGCAAGCGCCATGATCGATTTATCGATTTCCATCGCCAGGTTCGCCAGTTCGCGCGTTTGGAATCAAACATGTTTGATTCTCTTCGCCTCTTCGCGCGAATTCGCGTCCAGTGGACGGCCAGCCTTAAGCCGGGTTCATACTCATCCGTAAGGGAGTACGCAGGTATACGCGTTGGGAGAAGAGCCAATCAGAATCGACCATTCAGTGGGCGGAGCCGCGTACGGTTTTCTCCGTTCGAGATCAAAAAGATTTGATTTTCGAACGCAGAAACGTGCGTACAAATGGATGACAACATCGAAGACGAAGAAGAAGGTGACTTTAGGGAGGAGAAGAAGCCCAGAGAAGAGTGATAGGAGCATTTTTATCAAAAGATTTTCGGTTCCAATTCGCGTCGTCATGGAATAAAAACTGTTTTCTCCCATATTGACGTCGTGTACTCGTGTTCAGTACTCGTATTATGTGATTTGCAATATGTGATAAAATAGTAGTGTAGAAGTTTTGCCGGATGATATCCGGCGTCGTCGATTTGCGGCACCAACTCTACAGGAGCTGGACCACAGAAGAAAAAGTGGGCTGAAATAGGCCACTCTCGATGAAAGTATGTAGTTTACGAATAGAAAAGGTTACACTGTTTATATTAGGAAACAACAGAAATATTTATTCGACATCTGTACATTCTAGGAGAAGCTGAGAGAAAATGAAGAGCAGTGTATCGCCAGAGCAGTGATGAGGCCAAGAAATTCCTTCGTCAATGTGATGAGCTTCGTCTAACCGTCGTTAATAAAAAATTAAATTTAAAAACTTGTGTGGACTTCATGATAGGTACCTTCAAGTTAACTAACTGCGCTTGCAACGGGAAGAATAGAGTGAAGACCAGTTGTACATAAATAATTTTTCTTCATCATTAAAATATTACAAAATCATATTTTTTCTTAAATAACAATTTGTTCATAGATAATTTTCCTACAAATAATTTGTAAATAAATATTTTTTTCTCTCGGAAATTAAATGATTGTCAAGTACTACTTAGTAAATATTTATTGCATCTAGCCCTGAGTTGTTTTACTCCACGCAGTCAAACTGGATACTGCTTCCACCTGCAACAGCACAAATAATTTCCAGTAATTTTGGAGCTTTGAGTAAGTGGATGTGCACCTCATTGTAATTCATTCACAGGGAGTTAGGAGCGATTGGTAATAAGACTGAAAACAAAGTTAATAACATTGTGACCGTTAGGAGTGTTTCTCCAACACAAATTTTTTCTAAATAGTTTACACAGCATCAATCATGAATTACAACTTCGAAAATTGTGGAGGTGCAATAATCATTGATAACATGAAGACTTGGAAGGTTGGTTGGTACTCACTTGCTTCGTTTGCCCGAAAAACCATAACGAATGAATTAAAAGAAAAAAACACCACATATAACAAAGTATTCGCACAATAATTATTTATCATTTCACGTCAACACCTCAAGCACAGAATATAGTAATAAGGCCAACCCGAAGTCGAAGAAGCTGAGCTCACAGACACGCACGCAGTAGTATGAACGGTCACCATGATTTTCGGGGCCAACGCGCGCAAATCTCCTCGCACGCAACGCAACATTACGGATGAGTATGAACCCGGCTTTATTCTAACCTGAAACCGAAATCTGTTCAAATAACTGAAGTAGGTAGTATGGGTTTTCCAACATCGATGCCAACATCGTCTCATACCATCGATAATTGAAAAACATCGAGGCCCACCATCGATGTTTGGAAAACATCGACCATCGATGATCAACCCTTCTAAATACCAATTTATTTATAATAGCCGAAAAAATTCTCTCTAGTCATAGAACATTGCCATTAAAATTATGTTTTGCTATATAAAATTATAATCGTATGAAATCCAGTAGTTGCCGCGTACTGAAGAGCGTTTTATTGCCATTTGTAGTACCTAGTCGTTTAGCAATTTCTATGGCACTCGCGACATGGCACATAATATCGACGATGTCTTCATTATTGCCGTTAGAAGAATTGATGTAGTTTTGATGCGGTTATCTGCCGCAACTGCTATTCTTGAAACATTGCCAGAAATCCCGATGCATTGCAGTTCTCCTGCACCGCATCACCTCCTTTTTGGCTGGTCGAAATCACGCGCTCTCACGTGTTTATTTCTATACACCTTAATAATTGAAAACTGGTTATATTTCTATCTATTCCGAATTGTCCCCACAGTGGCCATCAGTTCTCCAAGCAGAGTCTACCTGCTGGGGTCTGACTCTGACGTCAGAAGGCCATCCTACGGTGAACTCGAAGTTTTGAGACCGACCAAGGGTCTTGTCGCGCTTAGGGACGTCATCTACGCCGGCGAGAAATACGAAGATCAAGAAGTTACCATTCATCTGCGAAACGAAGGTGTTAAATCGTATTGCCGACAGTTGAATTATTTTCATCGCCACTGTTTGTATGAAAGTTCACATTGAATGTTCAGTTATCGGCTAATCCGTACGCATTATTCGGCTATTTATTTATTTTTTATTTTTTAATTAATTTATTCGTTTATTTAGATATTACGTCTAGTAAATATCATTGGATATTTTGAAATTGGGTTTTCGAAGGTTTTCTTTGCTCTAAGGAATAATATACCATTGTGGTAGAATTGGCTAAAGCCAAGTATATGGACCGTTGTCGCGTTATCAACTGATAGCAATGATATCGCGCATATGGTCGATAATCAATAATCGAAAGTTTTTGTTGTTGCTTCCTTTTTGTCTCCTCCGGCTGTCTTCAGTCACTTCACTTCAGTCAGTGTACATTTTCCCTCCATCCTTCCTTGTGCGTGTCCACTGTTATTTATTTTAGTTTATTTTAGTTTAGCCTTTTTGTCTCCTCCGGCTATCTTCAGTCACTTCACTTCAGTCGGTGTACATTTTCCCTCCATCCTTCCTTGTGCGTGTCCACTGTTATTTATTTTAGTTTATTTATTTAGTTTAGTTTAGTTTAGCCTTTTTGTTTCCTCCGGCTATCTTCAGTCACTTCACTTCAGTCGGTGTACATTTTTCCTCCATCCTTCCTTGTGCGTGTCCACTGTTATTTCTTTATTTATTTTCTTTATTTATTTCTTTATTTATTTAGTTTAGTTTAATTTAGTTTAGTTTTGTTTAGTTTATTTTTGTTTAGTTTATTTATTTATTTATTTAGTGTTTATTTATTTTAGTTAGTTTTAGTTTATTTCAATTTAGTATTTTCCCTCCTTCTTATAAAGACAAATATGGCCGACAGGGATAAATATTTCGTGTATAATATATCGATAGTGCATATCGACTGAGCGTACTATCGATATCAGCTGATAACGCGACAACGGTCCATATTCTTGGCTTTTACCATAGAATTTTTTTATTTTAACACTGAAACGCAAAATGTCACATTTTGGGGCAAATCGACGCAGTCGACCCCTGGCTTGATTCATAGCATCATACTCTGACATAGCATCAGAGGTATTCAAGGAATAATCGACCAAAACGTTAGTTGGTTGCCTCTTCCTACAAACCGGCAAACTGTAAGAATGAAGGAATTGAATGAGAAATGCTGCATATTATCGTGCCACGTAACTTGGCCACGTTTGGTTGCATTTATTTGTTGTACCTACTTACACTTCCTCGTCCTATCAGATCGTACAAATGATTTTAGACTGGTGTTGTGTTGCGTATTTTTCCTTTGCCATAATCAGAACTGTGTCCTTGTGACGTCACAACGCCCACTAATGGATTCTGTGTTCCAAAGGCGAGCCGAGCGAGGAGGTGTACGAACAGGCGTTGTACGAAGACTCGGCGATTCTCGACGACTTTGACGATTCGTCCGATTCGGACGTCGAGATCGGAGGCAAATCTGATGGATTCGACGTCATTCAGCGAAACGCATCTTCTTCTTTACCGCAGGTGAGTGGCGACGAAATGTGGCAGTTTTCCCACTCTAGGCGCCCTGATGAGAATCAACGGCGATGAGGAGACGTCGCTGAAAACGTCAACGATTCAAAAGTGAAATTTTAATCCATGAATGTGTGGAAAATGGTTGTGAATCTGCGGCAATGGTCAAAAGCGGATAGCGCCTCTAAACCACAAAAAAAATTGCTAAAAAAATTATTGGCTCAAAATCTTAGGACGAATTTTTGAAAAACACTGCAAATTCATACACACGGATTGGTTATTCATCGGACCTGGGGCATGGAGTCTCATTCCAAAATTTAATGGAAAATGATACTGTAACGATTTATGTTCTTAGTAAATAATTTATTAACAATCGTTCACTTGAATACACTGTTCAGATTCGCGCATTTACACAATGACAGAATCACAATACACGGTTGTAACGCGGTTGTCGCACTATTTATAACGCGGCACGATTTATGACACGAAGCTATATAGTACACAAGCTCTATACTCAGACTCCGAACTGAACTGAACTGGGCGGCGCTCGTGGGTCTGTTTTATACCTGCTGCCTCGCCGAGAACGTTCTGGGACGAACGGGGAGGTTCTCGAATGTTCGAGAACGGTCCCTTAGCCTTCCACAGGTCGTTGACCTTGCGACGCCGGCAGCCCATTTGGCCGGCGCCGGTGCGAGCTCGCAACACTACTCCACACGCCTAGGTACCAGAAATCTCGAAAACACACATTTGAACTGGGTAAATGGGCACTTATTTTGATCCTTAGCCTCATCCACAGGGCACCAATCGTTCTGGGACCCTTTTCATTGGCTTCCATGTCCGAAATTTAGTTGAAAATAATACCCCACTCGCCTAGATATATAAAATGTCAAATTTAGGGGTAAATGGGGAAATTAAAATATTGTTGATTGTTGATATAATGATAAACCGAAATGGGTACGTTTGGCTGCAATTTAAGTATTAGAAAACACCCTTGACATTTTCTTTGTAATTTCGTGCCGACGCCTTAAAAAATTCAATCTGGACCGAGATATTTAACTACCTAAAATATTTGTGGACAAATTAGTTTCTGCTCCATTTTAAAACGTTCGATTGTAGTAAAAACACTGATATCCAGTAATATTAAAATGTTTTGGACGTTTTTCAACGCAGGCTGGCAGCGGCTCTGGAAGGGAAAGCGACGGGATCTACGGGCTGATGATGTCGGCCGGGAAGAAGGTAAAAAGATTTTCTTCCTGGTCCATCAGCCAACGACTACGAAGGAGGATGAGCAAAATATCCATTTCAGTCTCAAATGGAGCGGAATCCATCAACGGAGGTAATTTACTGAACGATAATCCAATAGCCGGTTTCCTGTTTAACGCGCCTCATTTATTAGGCGCCGGAGAATTATAATTTAATGAACGATTGGTTTTTGTGGCAGAAATAATTGAGTGGGAAACAAAAACGCTGCAAATTCTCACACATGTGTTGGTTATTCCTCGGACCAGGCGCATGGAGACTCATTTCTTCAACAAAGGGAAAATGGAAACAGTGGGTGTAGCGGGTCCCGGAACCATCCAATCGATTCAGGGTCCACAATTTAGTGGAAAATGATACCCCACACGCCTAGGTTACAGAAATCTCGAAAACACACATTTGAAGTGGGTAGATAGGTACCCATTTTGACCCATAGCCTCATCCAGAGGGCACCAATCGTTCCGGGACCCGTCTCATTGGATTCAGCGACAAAAATTAGTGGAAAATCATACCCTTCACGCCTAGGTAGCAGAAATCCCGAAAACACATATTCAAAATGAACAATAGATACCCCATTTGAACCCATAACTTCTTCCAGTGGGTGCCAATCGTTCTGGGACCAATTCCATTGGATTCAGCGTACAAAATTTAGTGGAAAATGATACCACACTCGCCCCGATCGCCCAAAATCCGTCGCAGGCCGGGAACAGACCCCTTACCAAAATTTCAGAATTTTTGGAAATGTTTGAATAATTTCCACTACCAAAAACGGCGCGGACAATGGACGGCGGACGGCGTACGAACCCTCCTTACGAACCCTTTTTGATCTTCTTTTGACACCTTGAAACGTTCAGAAAACATTTTTGGGGCGAATCGGAGAGATTGACTTTTTGCATGAAAGCATAGGTGGATTATTCAAGGAATAACCAACCAAAATAATAAAATAAAATTAATATGTACACATTTTAAAAAATGTATACATCTTGCTGCATTTTTTAAGTGTAATAATATTTTTTTCCCCGAGGTGTGCTCAAATTAATCCCGTCAAGTTCAGTCCCTTCAGTGGCCTACTTATAATTACAAATACCATTTTTACAAGTATATTATATTTCCCTGGAGAAACGGCACGAGAAGTCGCGTGTTTGAGGAGCATTCTCCTTTTACGTGTTATGTTGTTTTTATCGTGATCATTATAGAATCGACTGCGGCTATGAATTTACTGAATCTATAAACCTTCCAACACTCACCCGCTTGCAATTCATGGTTAATAGGAACTCTCTTTTTTTTTTTTTTTTTTTTTTTTTCTAGAGGGATTTTTGTGCGATGAAACAATATGATTGTGGCAATATAGGTACAGTAGAACTCCAATAATCCGAATTAATGGGGACCGGGACCCATTCAAATAATCAAATATCCGGATTATAGGATTCTGCTGCAGTTTTAAATTTTTCAATAAAATTTTCAGCAGCTGCAGAGTCTGCTGAAAGCTTCTCACCAGCCAAATCTAACTCGCGTACACCATGCCTGAATTTTAAGTTTAAAGATTTTGGCTTTTTCACAGAGGATTGGACCTGAAATCGGATTTCCCATAGAACGTTGCTGCAAAAACCATTCATTTATACCATTGCCTACACTGACTTCGCGGAGGGAAGGACAATAGTGAGCGAAATGCGCAAACACTGGCTTCGCGGGGGGAAAAATAGCAGCACATTTTTTGGACAAATTTTTTTCTGAAAGTGATTCGTATAATCGGCGATTCGGATGGTCGGAGTTCGGATAATTGGAGTTCTACTGTACATAATTGGATAGGGTGATTTCAACTCTCTCATTTCGGTTTAGGCTTTCTGTATTTCCGAATATTAATTTTATTAATTTTGATAATGATTTTGTTGTTTTGCCTTAGCTGTAGACTCAAGTAATCAGAAGAGGTGGCCATCTTTTAAGAAGAAGACGAAAGGCAGCTTGTCGAAATTCTACCTGGAGCCCACCCCCAGTCCGCCCCCCGAAGCCACCCCTCTTCACACCAACGGGACTTCCCCGACGCCACCTGCCCCCCTCCCTCTCGTCCTTCCACCCTTCAAAGAGAGCAAGCGGCCCTCTTTGGAGTTGCCGCCGACGTCGACGTCCGTGCCATCACCGCAACAACCGTCTCCTCTTGGCGTGACGCCGGCTAACTCCCCGCTCGTCCTTCCGCCGTTTCGTGACAGAAGACCGAGCCCGCCTTTGCCGACGTCTCCCACCGGCAAATTGTCACCACCCAACGGCAAGTCGTCGCCTGACGGAAGGCGGCTTAGCGCCGCATTACCCAACGCCCCTCGGCCTACGTCGCCACCGCCTCCTCCGCCGCCGCTAGTCAATGGTGGGTGTCAATTTTGTGATTTATTCTTCCAAATCCTTCACAATTCAATACTAATTCATCTCCATCTCAACTTGAGAACCAAAGTTGGTACAATCTGCCCAAAAAATCTAAAAATGTGTTTTCAACAATACTGGAAGGTTAAAATGAAATAAAAAAAATTAAAAGGAAAATTTGCCCAGAAGTTTGATGGAATCATAATTGCGCATACCATAAAGCAAGTGTGCAACAGAGTTGCAATACTGGTCAAGGCCATTCCAAGTTCGTTTCAAGAAAAACAGCAAATACAATTTGAACTAGATTTTTCGTCATAATTATATATTTGATGGTTTCTATAGAAAGGGTAGGTAGAATGGAAATAGAGCAAAACTTTACCAATGCTCCTCTAAATGGGCGAAAAAGCAATAAAAACGTTGTTCTCAAAGTTCTCTTAACTAAAGTGCTCACTTCACGCCTTCCTTCCTGTTCCATACCTGGCCTGGTATATACTTCACAGAACCAAAATAACGAAAATATGTATTTCTTCAAATTTTCCATCAAGTACCAACGACAGGAAGAAACTGAGACTATATCTGCTAGTTCTCGAAACACCCAAAGTCCATCTATTTCATCAAACATGCCTTGATTATGCTTGAGTATGTTAGGTCAGAGATACTAGGAATAAAATTGACTGAGCAATCACATGTGACAGATGGTTTCCTGTAGGTCATACGGGAATTATTCCTCGGAGTTTATTCCTTGAATAATTAATCCATGTTTTTATGCAGAACGTCAATCTCTCCAATTTGTCCCAAAAAAAGTTTCAGGACGTTTCAAGAGGTCTAGATCAAATGAGGAAAATCCACGCTATTTAAGGTAGTAGGCAATTTTCTAAAAACCTGAAATTTTGGTAAGGGATCCCTTCCTGATCCAGGCGTCTGGGGTATCATTTTCCACTAAATTCTGGACGCTGAATCCAATGAAAAGGGTCCCAGAACGATTGGCCCCACTGGAGTAGGTTATGGGTAAAAATGGGTGCCTATTTACCCATTTCGGATGTGTGTTTTCGAGATTTTTGTTCGCGTTGTTGGGACCTGGGCGTGTGGGGTATCATTTTCCTCTAAGTTTGCGACTGTAACATGGAAATTCACTGTTTTTCTCATAACTTTGTCTAAATAATGAACAATTTTGGCGAATTGGCAAAGTGTTTTCTAGTAGGTAATTTCAAAATGTTTCAAACGCTATCTGTAGCTACAGTTCTAGAGAACGGTCTCGTCTTTTACAACCGCTCAAGGAAATAGGACGATTAAAAAAATATTCTTACCGCCCAATTCAAGTCATTCAGAGGCTGTTATTCGAAAGGTGAACCCGAGTGACCTCGAGCGGCCACTCCTTGTTGGCAGTTGATAGTGTGGGACGGAAGAAGTCATTTGGATCGTCGAATTGAACTAGTCCTGCGCACTTGACCGGTCAAATGCCTTCATTTAGTTGAGACTGAAGAAGCGAGCAACGTTAATAATTTTTTCGAACCAAAGAACAAACCTCATTTCAACGTCAATATATAATTGAGAATTTTAATTTAATTGCGGGGAAACTTGTTGTTTTGCCTTCAATATTTCATTATTCTTAATTTGATCAAAAGGGTACTTTTCATTATTTACCTATTCCAGCTTTTTCAAATTTATTTCTCTTTTGGTTGGTTATTCTTTGAATAATAAAACATGTGTTCATGCAAAAAGTCAATCTCTCCGATTCGGCCCAATTTTGGGTGGGGTAGGGGTAAAAATGTATATTTAGAAAAATGAATTCTTGAGATTTTTTGCAATTCAAGTGTGTGGGGTATCATTTTCCACTAAATTCTGGACGCTGAATCGAATGAAAAGGGTCCCATAACGATTGGCACCCACTGGAAGAGGGTTATTACCCATTTTGAAAATGTGTTTTTGAGATTTTCGGTACCTCGGCGTGTGGGTTATGATTTTCCACTAACTTTTGGACACTGAGTCCAATGAGACGGGTCCCGGAACAATTGGTGCCCTCTGGATAAGGCTATGGGTCAAAATGGGTACCTATCTACCCATTTCGAATCTGTTTTCGAGATCATTGGTACCTAGGCGTGTGGGGTATCATTTTCCAATAAATTTTGGAACCTGAATCGATTGGAATAGGTCCGGGACTCGCCACACCCACTGTTTTCCCCGTTTTTCCCATGTTGAAGAAATGAATTTTCATGCGCCATATCCGAGGTTTAAATTAGTCTCCATGCGCCTGGTTCGAGTAATAACCAACCCCTGTGATTTTTATAAGAATATAAACCCTTTATTTAGAGCTTTTCGCGCAATGAAAGATCTCATGTAAATGTGATTTTCAATCAATAAGTCAAGTGCTACGGAAATGGCTACAATATAGCCTTGGTTGTAAAAATTCCTGAGTTCACACGCCTGTGAAAGAAAATCTCAAAAAACGACCTACCTTTGAATGTTGTTATTGGAAGAAGAACGACAAATTAGGGCCATTTTAGCCACAGCAGTTAGTTTGACAATTTCCGAAATAATTGCGAATCTGTTCCACAGGTGAAAGCAACAAAGCGCCTTCAAAATCCGTCAACGACCCGTCGCTGTACGTAGAATCCGGCCTTTTTGGACACTCACAGCCTCAATCAGTCTTGACAAATGCTCCGAATCACGCGATCCACGAAACGAACGGCAATCAAAGTGGCAAATCCCAACCGAACAGCCAATGGTATTCCGACGCCGGCCTGTATGAAAAAACTCCTGAAACTGGTGAGCACTCGTTGTTCAGTTTTTTTTTCTTTTCTTTTTTTTTCATCTCATTTTAGTTTTGGGTACACGTCTTATGTGTTACCTACGCGAAGATTGGATGTGGCGTGTGTTACCTACGGCCTTTCCTTTGCCTACCGAAGATAAGCAATGTCTAAGAGCGATGCCCTTTCCTCGTATTAGCTTCCCATTATTCCAAATGAAATTTCACCGGGTACTGTAACCCGTCGTTTTCACTTAACGAGCTAGGGATCTTAAAACTGACCTAGGTGAATATATAGTGGAAAATTAAGGGATTTACTTATCGTCAGAAATGTCTGCAAACGGTAGGTCAAGGACGTCAAGTACACCTGAAGACCTACCCAGGTACAAGTGACCTGACCCACGGCCTCCTAATCTGGCTTAAGGTCCAAAAGGTTCTAACTCCTTGAAGAGGATTACTTTAAGTGGGACGACCCTGAAGGCAACGTCCCGAGTAAGTGACAAGCAAACAAAAGAAACAGAAGTGAAAGTGTTGGAATGGCCAGTGGGGTTCTCCCTGAAGGGGCTGACCTGAAGGGCCCTTTCACCTGAGGGGTATTCTAAGTTGTCCAAAATATGTACACAAGAATTTACCAAGCTCTGAGGAATGGGGTTTCGTGATTGAAAGGCAAGGATTCAATAATGACTTATAATGAAACGAAAAATTGACAAGAAATACAAAATAAAGAATGTCTCGGCCGAGTAAGGTATTGACTTAGATGTAAACTTAATTATTAGTTAGGCAAAGGTGAAGGGCTGAAGGCCAGATGAATTTACGGGGTAGCTGAAGGCTCAAGGATGTTAAATTGAACAAAATGGTAAAAATGAAATTGACTTATTAATGTCCTCCCCTAATCCCTTTCTCCTTCTCTCAATATAAAACAGACAAAAATACAGAATAATACGGTTACAATGCACAATTTTACGATCAGCTTTCTGCTTGACTAAATGTCCGGGATTGGGCCAGATTTGGATGGTTAGACCTTGGCATTACAAGGGTACGAGATAGAGGTATTTCACCACTTACGTGTGCCACTTCTTGGGATGGGGACAACAGGGTGATGTTCTCTTCAACTGCTTGGCTCCGGTAAGGGGAACGTCGTCCAGGCCAGAGGAGGCGAATCTCGTTCTGACGGAGGTCCGACGACTGGCGGTGAGTGGGGAACCTAGACTGTTGGCCGTCGGCCATGTGCGGGGAATCACCCAATTCCCGAGTTCTCACCCTAAAGGAACGACTAGACACTGTTCCCTTCAGGTAACGTCCACAACACTGGCTTCACAAGGGGGGGTTGAATTGCTCCGCTCCAGTTGCTCCGTCTGCTTCGCTCCGCTCTGCTCCGCCTCGTCCTCTCGAGATTATGGCGAACAGGGAGGGCACAACTTGGTTTCACTCGAGTTCGTAAATGACTGCTCAGGCAGCCTCCCACCAGCCCACTCGCCCAGCCGCCTTCCCCCTCCTACTCCCAGTTGCCTCCCGCCACCCCGTCGCCCGGCCAATCCAATGAGGTCACCCCTTCCGCCCAGCTGGTTCAGGCGCTTGGAGGGGAGGGGGCTCGATCCTCACCCCGCCGCCGAAGTTTCTTGGCGGGGCTCTCGGATTCCGAGGGGCCCTTACAGTACGACAATTGTTTCAGGCATGTGCCTGCACTTAAGGAGATCACGACTGCGAGCACAAAACGTTAACCATTTTGAACATTTCGTCGATCCCACCACTGGTGCTCACACTCAGACAATTGAATGTCTGTGGAACCACGTCAAGCAAAAATATAAAATTAAACGCACAGGAGCACGTCAACTTCTTGAACAACAACATATAGAAGAATGGTGGAGATCACAAAAGTCGGATGTCTTTGAAGCTTTTCATGGATCATTGATCCACCTATCCCTACAATGACAAACTTCACATCAGAAGAGAAAAATATGCATATTGTAACAATTTACGTTCTTTGTGAATAATTTATTACAATTGTTCACTCAACGCTATATTCAGACTCTGAACTGAACTGAACTGCATGGCGTTCCTCAGTCCCTTTTATGCTCCCTTGGCCGAGAACCTTCTCGAGTCTTCCCTGGTTCTGGGAACTTGACGTGTTGTCTTGAGCAAATGGGAAGGTTCCAGCATATTTGACAGGATGCACGAATGTTCTAGAGTGACCCTTAGCCCTCCACATGTTGTTGACCTCGCTGGTCGCCCAGGAAACTGGTGCAGGTGTAATCTCGCAACAATATGAAGGACTGCGTCCAGTTCAGAAGACATAATAAGGTGAGCCATACATTTTGAGTAAGAAGGTAACACACGATACCACCAACCAGTGGTAGGCAACTGGATGCCATAAGTAAGACGTGTACCCAGTTTTGTTAAAATAATATATAAAACCGAAACGTTTCGCGGTTAATTGGAAACTTATTTTCCACTTTATACACACGCGTCCATGTGATTTTGTCCGTTCTGAAGGCAAAACCCGTCGGATCGGAGATGACCCGTTGCCCGACCTGCCGATTCGAAGGGTCTCAAACAGCAGCTGGTACTCGGATCTCAGTTTTGGCAACAAGTACCCACCTTCGGAAGCCGGTTAGTTGGTCGAGGAACGCTCACAGCACCGATTGCATGAAAACGAACACGAAGTCTAACCATTGCTTGCATAATTTGCAAAAATATATGTTACGCCACATGTTATTTAACATGTGGACTACCAACAAGACCCAATGTTGGTCTAGATAAACCGTCAGGCCATTCTAGCGAATCCCAATATGTGATTCAGGTCAAGTCACATCAGGGTTCCCAAATATTTTACAATAATTTCGGTTGGAGAGAAAAACTACAGTAAAATGCATAATCTGACCTAATATAGACAAAAGAGTAAATCTATTCATCCTTTCATTTTCAGATTCTGGACAGGGATCTCAATTGGATCTTCAATTCGCTGATGAGCCGTTGTATCAATTTTACGCAGCTCGAGTGGCCGAGGTAAGTCCCTGTTCATCATTGTTTTTTGAAAATTTGACTTAATAGACTTTTTTACTGCGACGTGTGAACGTCCAGGCACCGTGCTGGTAATTTACTCGTTATGTGGATTGAGAAAAACGCTGCGAATTCTTACACACGGGTTGGTTATTCCTCGGACCAGGCGCATGGAGACTCATTTCTTCAACATGGGGAAAATGGGGGAAACAGTGGGTTTGGCGGTTCCCGGACCAATTTCAATCGATTCAGGGTCCAAAATTCAGTGGAAAATGACACTCCACACGCCTAGGTACCAGAAATCTCGAAAGCACACATTCGAAATGGGTAGATAGGCACCCACCTTGACCCATAACCTCATCCAGAGGGCGCCAATCGTTCCGGGACCCATCCCATTGGATTAAACGTCCAAAATATAGTGGAAAATGATACCCCACACGCCTAGGTACCAGAAATCTCGAAAACACGTATTCAAAATGGGCAGTGGGTACCAATTGTTCTGGGACCCATTTTATTGGGTTCAGCGTCCAAAATTTAGTGGAAAATGATACCCCACTCGCCTAGATCGCAAAAAAAATCTCGAAAATCCATCCTTTGGCAGAACAAAGACGCTCGCTCGGGTTGCCTGGGGTATCCAGTACCGAAGCAAGACAACCATGTATACCGCCCTCTTTGAGTCAGTCATGCTGTATGCCTGCCCAGCATGGACAATGGAGGCACGGAGCAAGCATTTGGTAGAGCTGATCAAGGCACAGCGCTGCGCTCTTCTGATGGTCACACGCGCCTACCGGACTGTCTCAACAGAGGCACTCCAAGTCATAGCAGGCAAAATGCCAATAGACCTCCATGCGCGAACAGTGGCAGCAGGCTGGATGCTGAGCCATGGCAGAGGGAGCCCCATATCAGGCTGCAATACATCAGAGCAGGTGGAGCGGTGGTCCATGGTAGAATGGCATGCCAGATGGTCATCATCTACAAAGGGCAGGCACACCTACAACATCTGGCCAGACGTAGCGGAACGAAGGAGGAGCGACAGGTTCATTAGCCTCGACCATTTTGTCTCCCAATTTCTGTCGGGCCACGGGGACTTTGCTGCCAAGCTGCATGGGTTCAACCTTAACCCATCCCCTGCCTGCCAATGTGCCCAGGTAGAGACAGCCCACCATGTCTTCATGGAGTGCTCGAAGTACGTAGCTGCTAGAGAAGACTGGAAATCAGTAGTGGCACCAAATGGAGAGATCACGTGGAAGAAAACTGTGGGAACAAAAGACACATTCCGTGCAACAACGAGGTTTGTGCACACCGTAATGCAAACCAAAGGGTGGCCTATGGCCAAACAAGCCAATTATCCCCCTCCTGGTCCCGCCCACGCAGCCTCCGCGAGGCCCATCCTGGGCACTGCTCTGAGCAGTGGCGAATAGCGTGGCAGGAGTTGAGCGGAAGCGACCGTCTATAACATCAAGCGCCCCCCTATAAGGGCATGACGGGACGGATGGCGGACGGACGTTTGACTTTGTTGATCTAAACACCTTGAAACGCCCAGAAAAAATGTTGAGCCGAATCGGAGATTGACTTTTTGCATGATAACAGGTTGATTATTACTGCACCAAACCAACCAAAACTGCAACTTTGAGACATAGGTACACATACTTTGTTGGTGCCTCCGTCATTTTTATTATTTAAAAACTCAGGTTTAAAATACAAATAAATACAAGAAGGATAATCCAGTGAGTCAATGTCAGCGTCCATTTGCCAACCCGATGTAATTTTGGGAGTGGTTTTCGAGGAATGCCTGCATTTTTTAAAACGAAAACATAACCTGGGATACAACAAAAATATTGTATTGATAGACGAGGGCAATCAACGCAGTCATGGCTGTCAGATTATAATCTTCTATGAACGCAACTGTACTACTTACTGGAATTTGCAGGATTTATTCTCACCTCGTTTAAATTTTCTGTTGGACAGTTGGAGCAGAGTGAGAACAATTCAGACATTGGTTACGAAGAAATTGGACCCAACGTCGAGTCGCCATCGCAGGAGATCTACTCACCTAGTGACGTCAGCGTTGGGAGCACCGGGAGTGGGAGCATCCGACCGTCCGCTCTGGATCTAGTCAACCGAGAGCCCATACACAGAACACTCTGGTGTCAAGTTCCGCAAGTTCTGAATTCGGGAATTCTTGGTAAGATTTGGATTTGAGGTTGGCAGTTGAAAACGATTGGTTGATGATTATCACTGCCACCAGCTACAGGCTGCAGTGGTGGATGTGGTTAACTGTATGGCACCAGGGATGATAGACTGAAATTGCTGCTTGTCTCATTGGATTTGAAGAATGAGTTTGATTCCATCGATAGAACGGTGCTGCTCGATCGCCTGGCCGAGACTGGGATCTGGGATAACAGCTTGGCATGGTTTTGCCGACAGGGCCCAAGATGTGGCAGTTGTTGGGGCTGGAAGTGAGATAAAACCTTTCAGTTTTGGTGTCATGCAAGGAAGCACCTTGGGCCCTGTTCTCCTCCTGACACATATTAACCACGTGGCAATGCCCTTTTCAAAAGGAGATGTTTATTTTCGCGGATGATACTGCTATATTAGTCTCTGTTACCAGTTGGAATGCAGTGTTTGGCCGCATGTAGGGTCTGCTTGATCTGATCAACGGCTGGTTGCTTAGCAGCTTCCTCTCTCAAACGTGAATAAAACAAAGTGTATGTTCTTTGAAAGTGGAGAGGTCCCCAGCCTCGACCTGGAGGTCCCTTTTGGGCAAGACGTGAGTGTTGGTGCGGTTGTGACCGAATTGAAATGGTTCCCAGCTTCAACTACTCAGAGTTGTGTTTGATGGTTCTCTTACTTGGGAAACGCATAGCTCTTACATGTGTTCAAGACTGCGTAGATTTACATATCTGTTTTATTATGTAAAATCAGTATTGCGTTGGATAGAATGAAGCAGGTCCTTCGTGCATTCAGTTCTGCAATAGGCATCGTTGTTTGGAGAGGAGCATATGCAAGTAATTTATGTAAACTGGTAGTTCTGCAAAAGGCTATGTTGATAGTTATCCTTTCTAAACCTAGAAGGTTACCAGTTTGCAAAGGAGTATACTGTCCGGCAACTCTTTGTCAAGCGGCTAGTTGTGTTCCTCCACAGAAACCCCAGCATCATTAATGTTCCGTCTACTCACTCTTACACCATTCGTTTCCAACTCCTTCAAAATGTAGTCAATTCCAGACTAAACTTGGCTCTCACAGCTAGAAGCCCCCTTTAATTGATAACCTTGTGTTCATTTCTCGGCCCAGCACCTTAAAAAACCCAATTGGTGTGGATTAGATTAATTACACAGGGGTATAGGGGGTGTCCACTGCAGTCTTCACAGCATTGTCCACCCCCCGCACTTAGGCCTAGTGGCCCATTGTGCTAGCCCCTGGGTGGTCACAAAGCAAGCCAGACTACAAAGGCCAGGCTACAAAGTGGTGGGGTGCTGGATTCGAACCAGCAGCCTCGAAACTGTGACCACAGGAGTCTCAAGCCCTTAGGCTGAGGCCGCACTGCAGGATGCTAGATGGTCGCAAGGAGGTTGGATGGTAAAGGTGGATGGTGGAGGGTAGATGCATCTTGGACGCAGTAAAATGAAGCCAGTATCCAACTGACTGCCGTGTAGAAGTCATGTCTCTCTCAAAAGTTGCGAAAAAAATGTTGCTAAGTTCATCTTCGGGAATTTTGCTGAGATCAACTTTGGGAAATATTGGGGCAACTACTGTGATAAAAAAAACCGTGGGTGCATGCTTACAATTTGAGGCGGCAACAGGACGGGGAATTCGTGAGAGTGTACAAAAAATTAAGACAACACCCGGACAAATTCTATTCGTATTTAAGGATGTCAGTTGAGGCGTTTGACTTACTTCTGAAATTGACTGAATGCAAACTGCAAAGAGTTATGGGTCAAATTGGGTAATTATTACCCATTTTGAATATGTGTTTTCGGGAGTTCTGCTACCTAGGCGTGTGGGGTATCATTTTCCACTAAATTTTGGACGCTGAATCCAATTAAATGGGTCCCAGAACGATTGGCACCCACTGGAATCAATTGGGTATATATTACCCATTTTTTTCTATGCAGCCTGGATGGAATAACAAACACGACTGATATGGGTGGATAGACGCTAGGCGGGTACCTAGGATGGTTTCAAGGGGTTGGATGGTAGTGGGAGGCCACTGCGGCTACCATCGTACCGTTACTTACTTTATAAATAGCTGGATGGTCGCCAGGCAGGTATCTACCATCCACCATCCTAGCAACCTTCCTGCACTGCGGCCTCCGCTTTAGAGACTGAAGCCTTAACGACCTCGGCCACCTCGGCCCCTCCAATTGGTGTAACACGAAGTCCCCTCAAGAAGCTAACAATGTCTTGGCTTATAAAGTTGGGGCCATATGGCGCAGAAAGTATTTTTTGAATAGTGTTCATTGTTAAATATAGTTTTCCCCCTGTTCTATGCTGTTTGTCTCTAGGCTAATACAATAGTCAAAAGTGAATATTATAATCCTTCACTGGAAAAATTTTAGGCACATGCAAATCATTTTCAGTTCCACAGCCGCGTTACTCTGGTAACATTCGATGTTAGTAGAGTGCATTGTGTACTACAGCTATCTTTTTGGAGATTTGCTTCAAATAGGAAAATAAGCGAGTCGAATTCTAAATAAACTTGCCTTGCTTGTGAACTGATACTCAGCGTAGGCAAGTTGTCTTTTACCAAATCCTCGTCAAAACCCTTTCGTACCTACCTTCGCTTTATAGCACGTTCAAAACGGCCAACTACATTCTTCCCACTTCCTTTTCTTGTATTCTAGATCCCCTCCGTGAATACAATTAGTTGAAAATTGGGTTGACCCCTCTGTTTAACAAAGGCCACTAACCAGCTAACGTCATCACAAGAGTTTATTCCTTGATTTCAGTTTCAAAATTGAGCAGCCACAGGCCTGTAGTCTAGTTCACAGAGTAGGATGATCGGCCATACAGGAATACTAGGCGTATTCTGCAGTAATTGCGTGTGGTTTGCACACATTTGTACTTACCATGGAGAAGTCAAATCCCTTTTGTTTTCCTCAGTCAGTTGTCTTATGTAGTAGGCATATATAACGCATCTTAACGATGAAACATCGGGAAACATGGGAGGGGTAGGGTAGTTCGTATGCAGTACGTGTAGTATGCCTCACCAAGAGAAAAATGTAAGCTGCACACACGCGATTGGTTTGGTGGGTTTGCCTCCAGTACCAAATTACAAAGTACTATCGGGTCTGGAATCAAATATAATTCTTACAATCACGAATAATAAAGTGCATTATTTTGAATTTTTGTCTGCTTCTTTTCATCAAGTATTTTGATATTCTCAAATCTAGGCTGACAATGTATGGTCCAAATTGTATTTCCATAAAAATACTGACTCCCATTCACTTCCACGGCCACCTTCTTTTCCGTTCTACATCCTAGTTTTCACATTCCGTTTTCATGCAAAATGTCAATCTCTCAGATTCGGCCCAAAATTTTTTCTGAACGTTTCATGATGTCTATACCAAAATTCAAAAATGGCCGTCCACCGTACGCCGTTTACGCCGTTTTTGGTAGTAGGAATTTTTCTAAAAATCTAAAATTTTGGTCAGGGACCCGTTCCCGGCTCTAGTCGGTCCTCGAAACTTTTCAAACCGATCGAACCAAATTTGGGCGGGGTAGGGGTAAAAATGGGTTTTTTGAAAAATGGATTTTTGAGATTTTCGGTGATTTAGGCATGGGGTGTCATTTTAAACTAAATTTGGGACGCCGAATCGATTAAAATGGGTCCCAGACCAATTAGAACCCACTGGAGTCAAAACCCCCACTTG